>APFE030011691.1:107639-145586 GCA_000404065.3 Pinus taeda
GCTCCCCTCTTGATGGGATAAGTTCCTCTTTCATAGGGATACATGAACCATCTGGAGGCGCTCAATACACGTCAAAAATCTTCTAGAATGCTCTAGAAATGACCACAAGTAACTTTTTTAAGATGAAACTCGCGCCTTTTGACCTTTACAGGAGTACGCACCCACCCCTTTACATACAGAGCGTACAGGTACGTAGGTATTGTGAACTTGGGATGCGTACACGCAGGTAAGGTAGAGAGAAACTGCGTACCCAGAGATAAACATGTTTTTTAAAGACTTTCTCTCTTTCTTGAAGTTTGAAATGGAGAGCAAAGGTATGAGGCTTGCCAAGGAGGATAGTATGACTGTTGATGGAGCCATACTAACTGCAAATAGTCATGGTGACAAATTTTAGTGTAACACATGGGATTGTATAAACTGAGCGAGGCTCTAAGTTGTAAAGATAGTTGATTGGAGATAACAAGAGATGGATTAATGTAAATACCAGATAGAGAAGAAGTCTAAGTGTCTTGGGTCATAGTAGTAGGAAGAGGCTCTGCAGCTGAGTGCACAGAGAACTAGTAGAGTCCACAGTGGAGTGTGTGGACCCCTACAGCTGAGTGCATAGGGAAAAGTTGAGTTTGTAACCCAAGAAGAAGAGTAATAAAGAGAAGTTTGATTCTAAATATTGTGTATCTGGTTTTTTATGATTTTCTATGCATTTATACTGTGTTGTTTATCCTGTGCACTTATATGAATATTGACCACTATTAAGTATAATTGGGCTCATACAAAAAATTTAAGTAATTTGATAATATTGGGTTAAGAACTTGGGTAATAACACAGATTGCACCTCAAATAGAGCTACGCAAAGGTAACATTGCAGGCTGCGAGGTACTGATTAGTGCGCATAGCGACATGCACGCATGGTCAAACTGTGGACCACCAACAAACCATCAGACATCTCTAGGGTGCAGAAACATGGTTCTTGCACCCGCCCATACTACATAGGGTGAGACCTCAGTTTGTGCTCTGCGGATTGTTGCTAAAAGGGCCAGTAGTATTGGGATTTGTTCGGCTAAATCACCTCTAAACTTGCGTCAAGCCCATACAAGCCAACAAATGGTTCTGCTACCAGGATCGGGATTTGCATAAGGGATGTCTGATGTCATGTCAGTGGAATCCAATGAAGAAAAAAATTGAAGGGTGGTTAGACAGAAAGATTCATGAGTTCGTGACACAGGAAATCAGAAATCCGCGAGTATCTAAGGAATAGTGGTTAGAGAGCTACTTGTATATGGAAATCCACGAAATTTTCTTTGCATCCTTTCCTTTTGAGTTGTATGAGTGCATTGCGAAGCTAGCAGATAGTCAGGGAAGGTGTAGGCTCGACAAACCAATCATGTGGACTTCAGAATTAGTGCGCAGACTAGAAGCGTCAGGAGATAAGATCGCGCGAGATGTGGACCATTGGCTCGATCGAATTATAGGAGGATTTATCACTGATTTCATGGTAGATATGGCCGTTAGCTACAGTGAGGCGGAGTGACGTTTCCTCAAGGGACTGCAAGGTAAGTATATTAAATCTTTGAACACTTAGATTAAGATGTTATTGTGTGAAAAGCGGGTTATGTGAATAAATTAATGTTTGAGACTACACGAAGTGGGAAGGTCTATAGAAGTGGAAGTAGTGAAGAATTAGAAACCAGTCCCTTAATTTCCCCCTCGTGGGAAAGCGAGGAAGAAATCGTGAAAGTTTCTCCAAGAAGTGCAGTCAGTCTGATAAGGCAGTGAATTCCATGCTTACCACCTCCACCTATACCACCACTCATCTCACCCTCCTCACCTCCACCTACACTGCCACCCATCTCACCCTCCTCACCTCCACCTACACTACCACCCGTCTCACCCTCCTCACCTCCACCTCCACCACCACCACAATTTAGTATGGAGAGTGCGATCAAACTACCAATATTCAGAGGAGTAGGCAATGAAGATTCAGACCAATTCTGGTTCATGGTAAGAGTGGTATGGGAAGCACAAGGATTTGTGGATGACAATATCAAAAAGGCTATGCTAGTAAGCGCATTTCAGGATCACACACTAACATGGTACATTAAGCATTCTAATGACCATCCAAACATAGGGATTGTAGAAATCCAGACCGCGGTGAACAGGGAATTTAGAAGGCCAAAGTCGGAAATGCAATCAATCATCGGGTTTAACGAGATTGCGATGCTCCCGAGCAAGAGCCCCTAGGATCTGGACCAAAGACTGAAGGGTATGATTCGTGAAGCCAACATGACGTTGACATATGGATAGCATCGCGCATGGTTTGTAGCGTCACTAACACCACACTTAAGGATGGCGCTGTCACAACAAAAAATTTCCACCCAGGTCAAAGCTTTGGAGATGGCAATGAGATTGCATGAGACCCCTATACAAGAACCTAGTCTGGGAGTCCAACAAATCCATGCACAACTGCAAAATCTATGTCTGGGGATGTAGAGGTTGAAATAGGACAAGACACCTCGGCCATAGGTGCATGAGGAGGTATGGTGCATAAAGTGCAAAGGCGAGGGGCATGACAAGGACCACTATGCAGTGTTCGCGAATTATTTGGTAGGAGGAGGGTTGATGCCATTAAGACCTGAGGCATAGATAGGACCAAGCGCGACACCTACATTATGGTGTGTGATCTATCAGATAGGAGGAAAACACACTATGGATAATTGTCATCTATTGCAAAATTATATGCAGATGTCCCAATAATTGTTTTGTAATTTCTGTAGGTTGGTAGGCCATAATGAACGCACTTGCAGAAGCTACGAAATAATGATGGATTGGACTCCTACCTATAGGGTGCAGACCGAAATTCAAGCCCTCAACACAAATTCAGGAATGACACGCATTGGATTTTAGGGGCACGGTTGAGGTTGAGGTGGAATGGGACCAGGAAGGGGTCGCAGACAGTTAATTTGTTACAATTGCGGAGGGCTAGGGCACTATGCCCGTGATTGTACAAACTTGACAAGGACATAATTTTTGTACTGTACTAAATTTTATCATGAGGCAAAAGACTACCCTACATTGATAGCGAGACTACACGAAAAAGGGGTACTTTAGCCCCCTCCAACTCAGAATTTGCAAATGATGAGGTCTGAGCTGCGCGAAGAAGACCTGAATGTAAACATGATGCTCAGGAGCGGTATGACCACTGCCGATGATAAAGGTAAATAGTCAGAAGAAATTGCATGGATTTGCAAGGCTCCTACAAGGGAACCCAAATTTGATTTAGAAAGTGCAAAGGAGACATTCATGGAAGCTAAGAAGAGCTTCACGGAGGCCTCCACTTCAGGTAGTAAGGATCAACTAGAACCAGGGATGGATCATTCAATGCTCACTAAAATTTTGGAGACATGCATGAAATTGCCACGCGACAGCAAGGTAGTAAAAGGACTACAGGAAGTTATCACTAGGTGCGCAGGGTCAGGAGAACCGTGGTTGTCTAGAAACTCGGAAAGCATCCATTGCGCACAGGAAGGGAAATGAGGTTGACTGCACAAATCAACGAGTATGAAATGGATAAAGCAATCTGGATCTCGGGTCGGCTGTGAATGTACTGCCAAAACAAACATGGGAACGCATGGGTAGACCCACACTACAGTGGTCTCCTATTCAGTTACGAATTGCGAACCAATAGAAGATCTTGCCCATGGGAAGATTGCAAGGGGTAACAATAGATATTGAAGGTGCAAGCATGCAGGTAGATTTTGAAGTGATAGAGATTGTCAGATAGTAATCCCTATCCCATGCTACTAGGAATAAACTGTGCCATCGATATGAACGGATTCATAAATATGAAGAAGCGCAAAATGATTTTTGAAAAAAATTCACTACACGTAGTAGTACCTGTAGATCCAGCCAAAGGAGCATAATACATTGAACTGGTGCGCCACAATTATAGTGATGATGATCTCAATTGCATCTATAAGATAACTGTGTGAGAAGAGGATTGGGTGAATCCAACTACAGATGGAAGAATTTCATGGGAGCGCGAAAGATCCTACACTTCAGATTCAGACAAAGAAATAGAGCAATGGTAGAACCGGCTGCACGAAGTAAAAATGCTTGATTACAACATGATAGTTAGATCATTGCACTACATGACAACAGAGGCAAGGGATCTGCCTACATATGATGGGTTGACAGCGGTGGATGAATTCCTGAACAAATTTGAAAGCACAATACGAGAACAACAGTGATTTGATGCTTTGAAGTGGGCATTGAACGTAATGCCCGCACGATGGTGGGGTACGCATCAAAGAAGTTTTGAGGACTTGCACAGATGTAGAAGGATGATGCACCTATGATTTGGAAAACCCCAACTTAGGATGAGAACCAGTCACCAGGGGTGGAACAACTTACAAGCCCACCTTTCCCGATTAGTATAAACATATGTCGTACAGCCCGCACAAGTGCACACCACTCCCATAGTAAAGAATCGAAACAAAACGCAGCAGCAGGAAAGGTGAAACATGCTACCAATTATCCATGGAGAAGCATTCAATATAGTGTGCGAATTACTGAACAGGGTTAACCAGGTGAGACACAGTGATTGGGACCTGCGTGTATGAGTAGTTCGATGGGCCTATAGGACCATGTGCAAAACCCTAATTGCAGCAACAATTCCAAAGGTGCGGAACAGAGTAGGGATCGTAATTTCTGAAGAGAATGCAAAGATGTGACAGCATGTGAAGCCCAGGATGAAGAAATCACATAACTACGTGAGGTCGAACACATAAGGCTTCAAGAAGCCATTTGGTGAGGGAAACTTAGACTTCACGAACTCGAAAAAGACCAGAGGTTAAGAGGCTGGAAAACGAGATCAAGCAAGAATGTCTCGTCAATAAACCAAGGATGGAAAGGCAAGGTGTAGATGATCATACCACTGAATTAGAAGACTATCGTTGAGAATTTATGACTTTGTTGCCATGGCTACCACCACATCTCACCAAACATAGTAACTAGGGGAGCACACTACATATGATAGAATGCGCGGGGCCAACTGTCGTGAGGGAAATTGAGAATTTTTCGCGGACTATACTGGTACACATGATAAAGCCTTGCACAAGTGGTGCAACCACCTAACTAGCCATAGGAAGCATAGTCTCAGTGCTCTAGGCAGTTGAAAGAGAGTGCGGGACTATAAAAGAGTCTGTTTGGGAGCTGCGTGATAAGGGAGGTGCATGTAGAATGAACATGTCACAAGGTTCATTCCCACACATGGGGGGTTGCACTGCCACATGGGTAAGCTAGGAAGTGACCGCTAATGTCACCGTTCATGACAGAATGTCCTGTTTGAGGCCAAATGGAGCAAACGGTGGACATTTAAGACAACAGTTATGGGTAAGATTTTGGAAACTATGCTACCAAGAAAACATTGATGGCTTGGAATTGGGGGGAGCAGTCGAATTTGAATTCAAAAGGTGCTATAAAACTCCAGGGGTTAGCCACGAGACAACATTTGTTCACTTGAGACTTGAGCAGTTGAATAGAGCACAGAGTGTTGAGCGCCGAGCGATATTCAAGCCCCACCAGTGAGGCCACACCGACCCACAGGGTACATGATGTTCCCAAAGATACTATGGTCACGCCAGAAATCTAGAAATCCCCTTGGATGTAGAGACCGAAAAAAGATAAGTAGACAATGTGACCAATCCACATGTCCCCGAGGAATCTACGGTTCAGTAAGCTATCAATGCAGGAAAAGGGCAAGGCTGTCACCATTGAGTTAGAGGAAGAGGAGGAGGACTTAAAGACTGATTGCTAAGGTTGAAGAGGAAGAAGATGTGGAGGCAGACATCCAACCAATGCGCTCTGAAGAAAAATTGCCCGAGTATGTCGCTTCATGAAAGGGGAAAGCTAAGGTACCAAAGGATCTGAATGCAACAAAGAGTCTGATCTAGACCCCGCTCCTCCCCGATGGAATTACCTTTGAGGGTCTGCTCCTAGGACATGTGCCTACCTTATAATTTGAAGACTAGGACCTCGTGAACAATAAGAAGTTCCCACACTTAGAGACAAAGAGCCTAATGAAACAGAATACAGAAGGGCCGGTGATCACATTACAACCATGAAAATGGTTGTGTGATGTGGAGAAGGTTGAGTTGCTTCATCTACTTTGGATACCACACTTTCACCGTGTGCCCATTCCCATTTTCATCATCATGCAGCTACTTTTCCTAGTGCATGATGGGTACTTATGGCTGGAGGAGCCTATTCCCATCACAGCAGATCTCATCCACAAAATTTCTCAGCTTCCCTATAAGGGAAAGGACCCCACAACGATATCTGGAAAAAGTGGCGATTTGGCTCTTGCGGAAGCCATGAAGAAAAAATATAAGCTCGAGAAGAAAAAGAGGGATTACGCCATCAACAGTGTCAATGATAAAGGGGTGCACGTAACCACCCAACTCCTAGCCAAGAAGGTAATGAGAAAATGCCACGGCAATGAAGTACCAACACCGGTAGTTGTGTTGTCCAAACAATGCGCAGAGGGGGTCCAATTCAACTCTGTCGAGTTCCTCTATGAGGAATTCTTGATCAAATGCAAGGAATCTGAGGAGCAGGGTAATACCTTCCAATACGCGTGGTTGCTCTTGTCCATTTTACTGGTAGCGAGAGAACTGCTGGAGGACAGTTAGTTCCCGAGCATTGAGCACGACTTACCAGAGGCCATGAAGTGCATGTTGCTCTGGGCTACCAAGGATGTGAAGCAGATTCGTGATACAAAGATCTTCTGGGTGCTCATGGAGGTGAGCATCCAGATGTGGATTAATATTAGGTCGTGCCTATCCCCCCACAGTGTACAACATTCTCCGAAGCTATGCAGACTTCAAGGCGGACATGCACAATATTTACATCAAGGCGCAAAAGGATCTGGTGTAGCAATGGATAAAGCTCCCATTCATAGACACTGACGATGCAATCTTTACAGTGTTAGAATGATGGCCTCCTGAGTGGCGCACCTGAAGTTGGTAGAGTTGGATAAGGAAACAACAGAAAAGAAAGGATGATGCCAAGCAGCACGTCACCCAAATGGTTAAGAAAAGGCACAATGAAAAAGCGACAGCCGAGGTCAGGGTAGCCCATGAAGTGGCACAAGCAGCCGCAGACCAGAAGAAGGTAGCCAAAGCAGCAGTAGAGACTGAAATAGTGTAGGTAGAGGAGGGCCAAGAAGTGTCTGCAAAATAGGAGGCAGAGGAAATGAACTTTGTAGAAGGAAGCGCGGACCCAAGAACCACCTCAACCCAATTCAAATGGCTGCTCATCACAGAAAGACCGGGTCCCAGAAAAAAGGTCAAGGCCTTGAAGCTGCCCATCGACTCGATCACCTTAACTGAAGGTGACCTCCATGACATCAACAAGATGGTTCGTGATGTCACTAGTGAAGCACTCCAAGACTTCATGATGGAGCAACAAAATGTGTTGGGGGCCCTCAGGATGTAGCTGCAAGCGTTAAAGGTGCGGCCCCCTCATGAGGGTATCCTATCTACCCACGTAGCATCAGGCACTTCAACAGCAGAACATATGCTGTGTACGAGGATGGCCAACACGATAGTGTTGCCAGAAGGAGCATTGGTATTGATAGACGCGATAGACAGAATGATGGTTAGCATGATGAAATTCCTTGGCCTTAATCTAGCTGCCCTTCCCCGAGAAATTCTCTACCAACTACAGGATGGAATAACAGTAGAGTTGTGTGCCAGGGAGAGCCACGCGATTCAGGTTCTAAGCGAGTAGAAGATTAATATAGAACAGCTTAGCTTGCAGCGCGACAAGATGGTGTCGCAGAACAAACAGTTGGTGCAAATGGTATATGACACTTACCAATGCATCCCAGAGCTGGCTATCATAGTAGATCTATTGGTAGAAATGTGAATTCACAGTCTAGCAAGTGGAGTCCACGATGCTAGAGAAGAGACAAAAAAGGTGCAACGGGAGGTGAATTTTCAGATTGTTGAATTGCAGTTGAAGGTGTAGCCTTCCACTCCCCCAAAGGTCAGAGAGTAGCATGCCAGTGCTATTGTAGCAGGGATGGAAGCGATTAGAGGTGCAGTGTACAACTATACCACCATGTTGGACTAGGCGCTTGAGGTCCTCACGATGTTGCAGGAGGACCCCAACATTTAGTGGCTGGAGATAGAGGCACACGAGCTCCAACAACAATATGACAACATCAAAGGGACTGTGCAGACAGTATTCCTTACTCAACGGCTTGCAAAGATGCAACAAGCCAAGGCATTGAAAGAGAAGGTGGATGCAGCATGCCATAACGAAGCCGTTCTTAAAGCTCATGTCCAACCATGGATTAACAAAGCCTTCACAATCACAGTAGATATTGAAGGAAAGCTCATGTAGATTCAGAGGATGTAGGTACAGATGCAGTGTAGCACACCAGAAATAGAGGGCTCAAAAGATAGAATGCAACAGGTGTAGTAGGCAGCAGTTTAGTGTGTTGCGAACATTCTGGCCATTCGGGACCAGTTGGAGGGACTTCGTGCCAAGATTGCCACACTGATAGAGTGACTCGAGGGTGAGTCACGATGTTTGTGTTGGGGCCCTCTTGGGCATGGAATCCCCCCACAACATGTTTTGGGGCTCAAAGCCCAAGATTTGGTCAAATATGTTGTAATACTCCGCGAATTGCGGACGCAGAGCGCGAAATGTATATTGAGTCATATGGTTGTCCGCCCTAAGAATTGTAATGTAATGTAATGTCATGTTGACCTACCCATGGTCCACGAACCATGGGATTATATAAATAGAGTGAGGCTCTAAGTTGTAAAGGTAGCTGATTAGAGATAACAAGAGATGGATTAATGTAATAGCGGATAGAGAAGAAGTCTAGGTGTGTTGGGTCATAATAGTAGGAGGAGGCTCTGCAGCTAAGTGGACAGAGGCCTAGTAGAGTCCGCAGCTGAGTGCGCGGACCCCTGCAGCTGAGTACGTAGGGTGAAGTTGGGTCTGTAACCCAAGAAGAAGAGTAATAAAGAGAATTTTGATTCTAAACACTGTGTATCTGGTTTTGTATGATTTCCTATGCATTTATACTGTGTTGTTTATCGCACAATTATATGAATATTGAACACTGTTAAGTATAATTGGGCTCATATAGAAAAGTTAAGTACTAAGATAATATCAAGTTAAGAACTTGGGTAATAACACAAATCGCACCTCGAATAGAGTTGCATGAAGGCAACATTGCAGGCTGCAAGGTACTGATTGGTTCGCATAGTGACATGCATGCAGGGTCAAACTGCGGACCACCGACAAACCATCAGACATCTCTATGGTGTGGAAACCTGGTTCTAGCACCTGCCCATACTACTTCAGGTGAGACCTCAGTCCACGCTCTGTGGACTGTTTCCGAAAGGGCCAGTAGTACCGAGATTTGTTTGGCTAAATCACCTCTGACCCTGGGTTAGGCCCATACAAACCAACATGTTTTAAGCTAGCTATGATTGTTAAAGGGGTTTTGATTTGTATTTGAGATTGGGCGGTGGGATCTCTTTAGACAGATGGATAAATTGATTTTTTTTAGACCATTGGGCTATGGAGTCAAAGAATAAGGAAGGAAACTAGATTAACTCACTAAAGGGGACTTTCAAAGGGCAAGGTAGAAAAGTGTTTTTCATATCTTTGAGACAGAGGGGTGGAAGGGTTTCACTCAAGGTGAGAGAGCAGTTAAGGTTTCTTAGACCCGGATAATGAATGAGGAATGAATGAATAATCAAGATCAAAGGGCATTTAGGAATCCTTCAATCTGGATATTCATGAAATCAATCTAAACCAAAGAGCAATTAAGAATTCTTTAATTTAAATATCAGAAGAAAACATTCAGATGCTTGACTATTAAGACAGAGTGTAATTAAAAAAATTCTGAGATATTATTCTAGTTATAACATTTAGATTTTGAAAAACATTAATATTATGAATAAGTTGAGAAAAATGACAACAACACATGAGAATACTTGTCTAAAATTATCTTAGCACATGAATCCTTTGAAATGTTTGATCTTTATTCATCAGTCCAACTTGCTGGCTCAACAAATGATATAATAACCCTCTGGGTTTTCTGATCAAAATTTCTATAGAAATGTCTTGTAGAGTCCACCCTACATACTTCGAATTGTGAAGTATTTATACAAAATTTTATTACAAAATATCTCAAACTAATTTGAGATTTAATCTAGGAAAGAAAAATATCTTCTTGCAAGAAGATAGAGACAACTATTGAACTATTTCATGTTGTCCCTTTTATTTTGGTTGTGCTGGTTATTATGCTTTGATTTTTAGCCCTTTATGCTGCTTTGTTGTCTTATCTTTCATGCTGGATGCTTCATTTACTTTAGCCTTTGATTTGATACACTTTGACCTTGATGATCTGTCTTCATCCTTTTACCATGTTTTTTTACTTTTATTCTACATTAATCTTTTTACTGCATATTTCTATAATAAATTAGTTAATTTCTCCCATGCTTCAACATCAGGTAATTGGATTTTTAGCATCCTCCTATATATTTCATCTTCCTCTGTGTATTTGGCAAAATTAGGTTTATTGATAAACAAGTGTTTTACCTCATGCTGGAGGTAAAACAAGTTTTCAAATATCTGGTAGAGTACTTTCCCTGTTGGCAATGCCTTTATTGATGATATATTCACCTGATCTTTTGCTACCCCTCTGATTTTCTTGTTGTAATCCTCTTGTGTCATGTAGTTGTCATTTATCACTAAGGGACTGGGTAATCCCTTTTCTCTCAAAATTTGGAACTTAGACATAAATCTATCAATGTTTATTTGCATATTTTGATACTTATCCTCCAAGTTTTGCATTAAGTTTCTGTTGGAGAGGACCTTTCTGACCTCCAAAATTGTCTCTATTATGTCCTCTATTTCCAATTCCTGGAGCTCATACTTATTCTTGTTGTTAAGGAATTGGATAATTCTGGTAACCTCTTCTGGCATTTGTCCTAATTCTTCCTTTAATTTTTGGATGGCCTCTGTAGCCAGCTTTATCAGCTATACTTTCTCAAAAAGCACCTGAATAGATGGCCAAATATCATTGACAGGGTCAATGATATTGGCCCATAGTTGTTCCTTAGCCTACCAAGGGGTTCTTTCAGTGTCAATTCCTTTTCCAGGGCTTTCAATCTTTCACTCATCCTGGCAGCCTTTTGCACTTCTTCTTTATGCATGATTTTGGCAAGCTTATAATCAGTTTCCAAGCTTGTCACTTTCTCTTTGAGCTTATTCATCTATGTTGTCTGTATGGACATTTCTTCCATAGCTTTAACCAAATTTTCTGCTTCTTCACCTGATGTACCTGTTGCTCATGTAGATTATGTGGAAACTAGTTGTGCTATGGCCATTGGAGCTGTCGGAGTCAATGTGGAAGGAACAATTGTGGTAACTATTGGGATGACATTCACCAAGGTAGTGCCAATATCAGTTTGCTTTAATTGGATTAGGCTATCCAATTCCTTTTCTATCTCCCTCAACTGATCATTTAGTTTAAGGACTAAGTCCATCAATTCTTCATGCCTTGTTTGGTTTTCCAAGACTTCTTGTGTTTTGGGGTGCTATAGTTGAGGTATCTTCAACTGCTTCTTGAGTGTTGCAATGTCATCATTCTTCCTTTTGATTAATTGTTCAGTAGCCTTGATATCTTTGGGGTCATGTCCCAACTCAATCACCAAGTCTTCCAAGGACTTGATTCTGGTGTCTTTGGCCTCTGAGGAGGACTTTTCCAACTGATACTGGGCTGAGATGTTATTCAATGAATTTTGCAACTGATGGGAAACTATGGCTTTTCCTATAAGGGTGGAGTAAATCATTTCTCCAGCCTGTTTTTGAAATTCAATTTGGTCAATGGGATGAATATCCCTTGTCAATACTTCAAAGACTATCTTCTTGAAATCTGCTGATGTTCTTGGTTGTTCTACAGTTGGCTTTATGAAGTACGTTTTCATCTTTCCTTCCTTGATGTCAAATGTTGACATCAACCTATTTTGATTGGTGGGTGTAAGTTTGAGATACTGTGCATAGGATTGTGCCTTCAATTTCTCATTTCTCATTTTGATTTCCTTGAACATGTCCTCAATGTCCCTGTCTCTATCAGCAGGTTTGTTAAATGAGGAGACTTCTACACTGAGTTTCCTCTCTAAAATTTGAGTCTGTGATGTAGATGGCTCCTGTGTTTTTCTAGATGGAGTTGTGTCCTTGCTCATGTCTAACTCAGTATTAGTTATTTCTACTAATCCTTCTGTGTCTTCCTGTTCTGAAATAGGATTGAGCCTTGGCCTTTTTCTTTGGTTGGCTTCATATTGTACATTGGATGTGTCCATACATGAACTAGAGGCTCCCTTTCTGTTCCTTTTTGGATTCTTTTCCTCATTCTAAGGAGTCTGCAAAACAGCAGGGGTACTCATGGTTCCTTCTTGCTCTGGTATTTGCAGGAATGAGCTTTCATCAAATTGTCTCTCTAAATCAAGCAAGGTATTTTCAACATCTACCTTTGTACTATCCTTGTCTATGAGAGTGTTTTCCAACTACTTAGATTGATTGGCATATCTCTATATTTCTGGTATGGGGTGATGAATGTAAGGTCCCAATTTGACCTTTCGTCTTAGTTTGGTCATAAACCCTTGAGGGTCATACCTCCACATGAAAATTTTCTAAAACTTCATTTTTTGCAGAATTTGATCTACTTCCTCTCCTCCTCTAGCATTGAAAATGAAAGGGCCTAACTAATTTTTGACCTTGAACTGAGTTCTTTTCTTAGCTGAGACAAAGTTGACACTATCAGATTTCATTATCTGCCTATAATACTCTAGAGAAAATAACCTCATGGGGAGGTATTTGGGCAGTTTGTATGGGGTGAGTTGGCAACCATAGATTCTTATTTCAGTGTGATTTTGGTAAAGGTACCAATCTCCCACCTTACTTTGCTTAGACAATTGGAGCACTCTTTATTTCTTGACATATTTTGGGTGGAGGGCTTCCTGTT
This sequence comes from Pinus taeda, assembly GCA_000404065.3. NCBI lineage: Eukaryota > Viridiplantae > Streptophyta > Pinopsida > Pinales > Pinaceae > Pinus > Pinus taeda. Next base: position 120,691 of record APFE030011691.1, read on the forward strand.
AGCATGGTCATGATTGGATGGATAAAAAAGTAAATGAAGTCTATGTAGGTGTATGGTGATGAATACCTATGGAATAATGGTGTCCAAAATATGACATACCTGGGCTAGCCTCTAGTATCCAGCTTCTGGATGGAGAAGGGAAATCTATCTGACTGGTAATACAGAAACATGTGGTATAGTATAGGTGAGTACTTGAATACTCTTTCATTATGCATTCCGGTAAATTGTTCATGCATACTTTCAGCTATGAACTGGGCCTAATTGTACAAAGTAGCAGGAGGCTTTCCTGGGGTGAAAATGGATATGAAGGCAAGGATGAGCTAATCAACAAATTCATTTGTGGTATAGCCCAGAATACATGATATCATAGTTACAATTTGCTTGTCCCTTTTAGAGAAAATCATAGAAACATATTGAGGGGCATCTTTAGGAATGTGCCGCTCTTATACAATGAAAGTTTGGAATATTTGGGCGAGTCTAGATGGACTCAATTTGGTGTATTGGTCTAACAAATCCCCAATGGAGAATGGGGTCAGGTTTGGACTTGGTTGGACTTGCAACATTTCATTGATTGATTTAGCTATAATAGTAAACAAGAATTTTTGGTTTGGGGACATTATAGTTTCTGGCTGAGAATGTAACAAGCATGGCACATATGGAGAATCTTCAGAAAGATATGTAATTGTGAAAACTAGTATTTGGGAAAATTGGAGTCCTAAAAGCCAATGTCATTAGTATGGTTTAGATATCTGTCCTTACTCAAACAATGAATTTTGAGCAACACTGTATGGGGGATCGTGACAGGTCTGACATCCATGGCAACGGGGACAACCATAATTTAGTTCTTGTGGATTTAAATTTGACAATACAGGTTTATTGAGGGGTTTTGAAGGAAACTTGGAAGCTTTCAGAATGGTTTGGGTATTCTAATCAGGCACACACTTTAATTTTAAAGTATTTTCAATTAATTTTAATTAATTAAAACACTTTAAGACTAAATGTTTTCAAATTGAAAGTGTCTAGTAATTTGTCTCCAAATACCTAGAATTTGGGTGAATTAACTTCAAATTCAGTGTTCTCAGCAATTGTAGAAGGTTGAATAGGTTCTGGTATGGATTGAGAGCTTGATTAGGGTCTCTGCAACTTCTTTAGGAGTGAAATTAAGGTCAATTGGTGATTTTAACGTTTGCAGGTGTCGTAATGATTTATAGAGGTTCACAAAGAAAATGAGTGAAAAAGCCAAAATAGGGCTTCATGGCCTTTTTATTGAGCAACAATCACTTTTTGGTAGGTAAATTACAAATGAAAAGTTGGTGGTTTTTCGAGTTGGGTGGGGAGTTGGTTTCCCAAGCCATTGCACCGCTTTTATGGAGGAGGCGGTATTTTGGAGGGGTCACCCGATCTATCTTAGCGCTTGACACATAGAAAATGGGGGGCTGGGCAAAACCACTTTATTGGGTGGGTAAAGGTCGAGCATCGAGTGAACCCGATATGGCTGTGGACCATTGGATTTGGGCACTGACGATTGGATGACAAACAGGTGAGAGATGTGCACGGATGAAATGGGAGAAGATTTCCGGTGGGGCGAGGATTTAATCCATGGTGATTTGGGATTACTTAGGAGTTAAAAATGGGATTAAATGATCGGATGGGGTTTAATGGCAGGATTTTCTTAACTTTACCAGAAATTGGTGAGTTAAAAGGGTTTTGTTGGCTTGTAGGGGCCTCACCCAGGTTCATAGGTGATTTAGCCAAACAAATCCTGGTTCTACTAGCCCTTTCAGCAATAGTCCTTGGAGTGCGGACTAAGGTCTCACCAAAAGTAGTATGGGAGGTGTTAGAGTCGGTCTTGTCAGTCCTCCGTCAGAGATCAAAACTATGGAATATGTTTCATCTTTCATGATTGTCTTGATTGAACTATGGAATATGTTAAAACCTTCTTTCTTGAGCAAAGGTGTTCCATATTCTTGAAAAACCAAAAAATAAAAAAAGTTAAAAAATGTAAAGAGGGTGTACCCTAAAAGAAAAATCAAAGGGTAAGAAAAATAAAGTGGTCAAAAAAAGAAGTGAAAGAATTGAACCCCAAGCAAAAAACAGACCAAGGAAAGTGTGCAAATCCAAATGCCACTACTACTTCATTTTTGTAATAAAACAATTGTGTGCAACTTGTCCAACCTTTGCCACAATTCATGAATAAGTCAAACTGTTTAAACTTGGCTTACTCATATTTCAATTTCATGTTGTAGATTAGAGAATAAATATCTGACCAAACAGTTTAATCTTGGCAGATAAGTAGATAGTTAGAGTTAATAAAAGGTGCTCAATAGTTTAATCTGAGCCCTTGGATGTAATAAGGGTAGAATTAGATAGATTTTCCTTGTAAAAAGAAAAAATGTTGATGAGGGTTTGCAAGTCTAAATGCACCCTAATAAAGAAGGGAAAATGGTAGTATCAAGTAGATAGGGTAGGTAGATGGTGCTGCAAAGTGTTATCTGATGAATGATGTTGCTACATGTTTTTGATCCTTTAGTTTCATCACAAGTACTAAAGCAAGAAATACACTGGAAAATCACCGCAAGCAAAGTCAAACTCATTAACCTCCCTCATCACTTTCCCCTCAAAAGTTTTACTAATTTCCCACAAAGTACTAAGGTATTTGGAGATCAAAGGGGCTCAAGGCATTTCCTTGACTTCTGGAGGGACCGGACCCTCGGCCTAATGATCAAAAAGACCTAAGTACTTAAGATACTCCATCATTATAATCTTCCATCTTTAACTTTGTCCTAAGTAAAATCCTATTTTACTTAGGAAACTCATGCAAAATTCCATAAAAATCCCTCAAGATAACTTGCTATTCTAAGTTTAAGTGTTGAAGATAAAATATTGCAATTTACTTCAGAAGTTATCACTTTCTTAGATGTGCAAAAATATTTTGAGTTTCCTTGTCCTTTGCCATATTTTACATTTAACTCTATTATACTAAATCCCTAATAAAATACATTATCCTAAGTATATAACTCCCTTTTTATAAATATCCAAAACCCTTATATTATATAGTTTAACCAAAGTAATTATTTTCCCAAAAATTCATTAAAAACCCCGCTTTATAAGCCCTTTGGTTAAAATTATCACTATATTATAATCTCGCCCTTATGGTAATTAAATAATATTTGTTTGTTACCATATAAATAAAAAATATATATACAAAAACTTTAAACATGCCATTTGTATGATTAAATACAAAAATATGAATAAAACTTCCGAAAAGTTTCATGCCACCGTGGTTTGTCCACCTGGAAATCCACTTAACCAAACCCCGCCGCAACCCATTTCTTTACGCATACGGGATTAATTAGTCATTAGGACTAATTAATAACCTTTTCCACCTATTAGATATCTCCCGGGGTGATTAGATTAAATCTTAAAATGTTTTAAAGCCCGACGGGCCCACATTTGAAACCTCCATTTTGAATCCACAAGAACCAAAATGGAGGTGTCGGCAGCTCTGAATATTACTCCACTGAATGCTCCTCACCGTGAATTGGAATATTTACCTTTGATAGATGAAGATTTCCAAATTAAAGACCTGCATTTTGATGAAAGTCCCCTATTGAGCTATTATCGCTTCAGAGACGAATACTCAAAGGGGCACGATCTTATAGGGTTGTGGGAAACCAATCTCCCAAGGTATCTCATTCCTTCAGTCATTTATTTCCCAAAAATCATCCATTGCTGCCATTCTAACTATGATCTGACTCAAAGAGCTATAATATCCCCTGACCAGAGTGTTCTTTACCCCATTACTCCCCAAGCTATCAATGTGATGCTCCATTTTGAACCTGGTCAAAACCTCACTCCCTTGTCCATTGGGGAATTGCTTGAAAAATCTACTCGGTTGTCCCCTGAAGAGATAATCAGATCACATCCTTGGATAAAAAGTGTTAATAATAGTCATAAGATTTGTTTACTCCAATATTGTTATCAAATCTATTCAAACAGAGGTTAGAAAGCATAACAGCTAAAGAGTATCAGTGGTTAAAGTGTATAAGGTAAAAGTCAGTGAAAGTTAAAATGAAGTTACAGAGCAGTCAAAGGTAAACAGTAAAAGTAAATACAGAAGGCAGTAAAATGGTAAAAAGAGATGATAATAATTTCACCAATATTGACGTTTGTCTAAAGTGAAAGTAAAACAGTCAAAAGAGCAAGAAAGTAAAAAGATGAAGAAACATAACAAGAAGGAACATTTTTGCAGAAATTGCATATTTTAGTCATAGTTTTGCAGAAAATATTGTGATCAATACAAGATGAATTTTACAAAAATGAAGGAGGTTTATGTTCTTAAGAGGGCCATCTACAAAAAAATATCTCACTTTTCTAACAGCCATTATGGTTTTAGAAATATTAAACAAGGTTGGAAAGCACTTTTTGCAGAAATTTTCAGTTTAAGTCATCATTTTGCAGAGATTATTTTGGCCAATCCAAACTACTTCATACAAAACGGAAGGAGGTTTTTTTTCCTAAGATACCCATCTACAAAAACCTATCTCAGTTGTTTCACAGTGATTTTATAATGAGAGATACATGCGCATCTTTACAAGCCATTTTTCAGACTCTGTAAAACTCTGTTTTACACATATTGTTTACAGAGACTATTATGCATCGCTGGAGAGGAATTTTGGGAAAATGAAAGAGGTTTATCTCACCAACATATTGATATAAAATAACCTCTTTCATGGTTTACATATCTATTACGGATTGAGAAATACAAAAATATAATTGGACCCCAAGTTTGCAGAATTGTTGGAGCAGATTGCGCAAAGAAAGGAAACAGTTAGTGACTTGGATGCCTCATCGTCAACTAAGAGTTGGATCAAATTTGAATTATTCTCTTTGTCATCACCTACCATACAAAATAGTGCGAAATAGATGCATTAGTTTGAGTGTCCTTTAATTAAGTTCTATTTATGTAAATAGTTGGAGAGATTTGTGAACCAATTTTAATATTTGTTTCAAGATATTTTAGTTTAGAATTGGTATAAATACTCCACTCTTGGAAGCATTGGGGGGATTCCATTATTTGGCTGTAACATTGAAACTTTAGAATAAAAGCGCTTGGAGAAATTTTTCGTGGCTTGGCTGGATGAGGATTTAAAGCACAGGACTTGTTTCAGGATTCATGTGTTGGACAACAGTTCAATAAGTGTTTCTACCCTTTCTCTGAAATTTTATATTAGTCTATAATATCATCATATCGATTTATGAATAATTCGCATAAGAGATTGGAACAGAATTCACTTAATTGTGCTCTGTTTTTATATGTTATTATTCTTGATTTTTTCTTCCAAATTAGTTATAAGCATGAAGTCTTAAATGCTCTTGCTTTACAAATATTAAACACATAATACCATCATATCCATTCCTGAATAATTTGCATAAGAGATTGAAACAAAATTTGCTTAATTGTACTCTGTTTCTAAATGTTATTATTTTTGATGTTTTCCTCTAAATTAGTTATAAGCATGAATTCTTAAATGCTCTTGCTTTACTAATTTAAACATTGTTGGTTACTATAGCAAAGGATTCTTCATTGCTCTTTGTTTGTAGTCATTTCATTTCTTTCCTTTGGATATGGTGAAAGACTCTTAATTGCCTTTCATCCCTTCAAATTCATCCCATCCACTTTAAATTTTAAGGATTGTTCTCTGTCTAGCTACCTTGCCCTGTAATACCATCTTGTGCTTAGAATAGAAATCCAGTAAAGCCATCCTTTGACTCCATAGCCCAATGGACTAAAAGCTCTCAATCTTTCCCTTAGTTTGTGGATTCCATCATTTTCCCAAAACAAACTCTTGAATCTATAACTAGCCTAAAAACCTTCCAAGAACAAAGATAAATCATAAAGAGAGAGCCCTCTCTGGATGCAGAGTGGCTAGATTTTGCATCTAAAAGGTTGGTTTGTGGTTACCTCGGGTATACTTTCCTCTTACACAACTTCTAGGAAAACCTGAGTGATAACAGAGGGGTCACCCGATCTATCTTAGCGCTTGACACATAGCAAATGGGGGGCTGGGAAAAACCACTTTATTGGGCGGGTAAAGGTCGAACATCGAGTGAACCCGATATGGCTGTGGACCGTTGGATTTGGGCAATGACGATTGGACGACAATCAGGTGAGAGATGTGCACGGATGAAATGGGAGAAGATTTCCGGTGGGGCGAGGCTTTAATCCATGGTGATTTGGGATTACTTAGGAGTTAAAAATGGGATTAAATGATCGGATGGGGTTTAATGGCAGGATTATCTTAACTTTACCAAAAATTGGTGAGTTAAAAGGGTTTTCTTGGCTTGTAGGGGCCTCACCCAGGTTCATAGGTGATTTAGCCAAACAAATTCTGGTTCTACTAGCCCTTTCAGCAATAGTCCTTGGAGTGCGGATTAAGGTCTCACCCAAAGTAGTATGGGAGGTGTTAGAGTCGGTCTTGTTAGTCCTCCGTCAGAGATCAAAACTCTTTATGCATTTCATTTTTAGGTGTCTCGCTCCATTCACCTAGCTGAATTCCACTAGGGACATGCCATAATATGATGGAAAAGGTCATGCTAGTCATTTCCCCTCATGTCTGGCTCCTGTTGGCTTAGGTCTTTGGTCAATGATCACTAAACTCCATGACAGTCAAGGTCTGGTCCTTTAATGGACAAAGTCATTTTTGATAATTAGGCCTAGGGATTAATCAATTTGGTGTTCAACCATGTCCAATAAAGCCATGCAGGCTAGAGTGAGGCCCTTACAAAGTTATGATTCAGAGAGTTTCATCATCATGTTGATAGACTTCGACTGTTCTTCAAAACTCTGTTTTGAAGAAAAGTCAAACAGTGTCATTGGTGATAAAATTTTCAAAAAAGTCGTCAGTTGATTTCTTCAGGTGCAGTCATGGTTTCCGTGGCCAAATGCCCTGTCATGCAATCCCTGCAAAGAGTGCCAAAAATTTCATCATTTGAGCTAAAATTTCAAAGGGAAAAGTGAAATTCAGTATTGATTTAAGTCAGTGAAAAAGTGTCAAAACACAACATTAGCAAAATGGGTTTTTGAAGAGGAAAAAATTAAACCCATGACTTCAAAGCCTTTATATACAAGTTTCCACCAAAATCAAAGTCATTGTGCTAATCACGGTCACAGAGAAAGAGTGCAAAGTGTTGAAGAGTGCATAGTGCGTGTTTGGAGTGAAGTTGGAGGCATTTTCCAGAGCGCGACACACACTAAGGGGCGTGGTGCACATAGAGGGCGTGACGCACACAGAGCCACTCCACAGTGTAAAATTTCAACGGGCATGACGCAATGGGTTTGGCGCGTAGCGCACACCCACAAAGGCCCGAAACCGTGCCAAATCGCCTCAAATTGCTTGTAAAACCCTTCAAATTGACAGGTAGACTCTCTATTACGGCTTGCTCATCAAATTTTATGAATGATATGGTGGTTCTTGGCTATGTTTAATTGCCACAAAACTCATAAAAACAACCACTCAAAAAACATCAAAACCATGGTAGCTAGGGTTGCAAAATTGTGGTGTTAGTGCCAAGGTTCCATTTTCACTACTCATTTTTCCCTATCCTCCCTTTTCTCATTTTTCCTATTATCCCTACCCTAAAACACTACCAAACCCTATTCCCTTTCCCCTCCTCTTATTTCTCAACATAACACCCCAAAACCCTACCTTATCAAAACCCCAAAACCCTACCCTATCGAATACCCAAACCCCCTACATATCCCTCAACAAACTTCTCCCCATAACCCCTATTCCATCAAATTACTCCCCTCCTAATATTCCTTTTTTCATTGTTCCCCTTGGTGGTAGATATCACAACAACACCTAGCTTCACACCATCATCAAAGGGCAGCCCAAGTACAGTACACTGAGAAGTCATGGCATTTGAGCATTCATCAGAGTATGAGATGGAGACACAAAGTGATTCATCCTCGGAAGAACAGGCTCCCAAGAGACATCACAAAAGTGGCAAACATGTTAGGGATGAGCCAACTACCCTAACTGAATTGCAGGCATGCCCTCTTGCCATGTCATGTTTCCATCATCTATCATGTTTTGAATTTTGTCAAAGGGTGGCTAATGTTAGATTTCATCATGAGTTGGCCCATATTTTTGTGCTTCACCTACATGGAGGTCAGTCTATCTTGGCCGGGGTCACCTTCACATTGACACTCGAAACTATCTCAGTGGCAACCGGCATACAAAATGTTGGAGAACAGTGGCACAAGAAAAAGAAGGTGGATAGGAAACACTATGAGCCTTACATTAAGGCTAGATTCTTGAGGTAGCTCACAAGAATCTTTCCATTCAGATATTTGAAAGATGAGTATGCTCCACTCATGAAATTGATCATGAAATACTTCAGCTGTGAGGGGAGGTTCTCTCATCTATATGCCTATCACATTAGGTTGCTCATGCACTTTACCAGGGTGAGGATGATGAACCTCCCATTTTTCATTTGTAGGAACATAGAGAGGATGAACACCTTCATGCAGCATAAAACCCCTCAGCAACAGCTTAACAGTGTTTATCACTGTTCTCTTATCCGGATTTTAGTGGATCATCAGTTGGGATTGCATGGTACTTCTTGGGAGGAATTCATCTCTCGTGACCTCTTCAACACTTGACAAGTACTATCAGAGGTAGAGCATGAGATAGGTGGTCCTTCTCATCAATATGAGCACCATGAGACCACTACTATGCCAATATTTGCTACGTATCAGAGAGACAGTAGGCACTTGTTTGTAGCAGCAAAGCTAGTGTTATCTCCACCCAGGGTGGAAAGGGCCTCGCTTCTGGCATCGAAAACACAGGTACAGGACAAGGGCGAGAAGCCCATGCATGATGACGGGCCATCAAGTTAACAAGAGGCCAACTTCATCCTCATTCAGGATGATGATGCAGATGTGGAGAGTGCTCGACTTAGGATGACCATTCAGGAGCAGAACACGAAGATCCAAGACTTGTCACTCAATTTGGAGAGGGATAAATGGATCATTAGGTATTTGGAGTAGAGGAAAAAAAAGCTTGAGGACCAACATGAGATCATGGAGTTGCAAAGCATCCGTGAGAATCAACAAGCTGCCCAACAAAGGAGGATCGAGCTCACTACCTTGGAGCAAGAGATTAACAATGACCGTGAGTCTTGGCTCGAGCGCATCAACATCCACCTTGAGAGACTACTGGAGAAGGATGACAAAGACAAAACCATACTGAGGTGGATGTTGTATCATTACAGGGCACGGAACTTGAGTTCAAAGGCTCGAATAAGGAGCTTGAAGGCAAAATTGAGCAGAGCAACCAAGAGACAAAAGAGGCAAAAAGAGAAATATCGGCTTCGAATCTTGGCTGAAGCCTTTGTGGCCTAGCATAGTTCCTCTTATAGAACCTCCAACCCAAATTTCAAGAAATTTGGGGTAATTTTGGTCACATGGTAATTTTTTGGTCACAACACAGGTTTTTTCTCCCTGTGCGTCGCGCCACTGGCGCGACGCTTTGGATTGGGAGCTCCAAATGACAAATGGCTTGCATTTTTGGAATCCGCATGCAAAATCAGGACTACCGATGCTTGGAAAAGAAATTTGGGCATGATTTGAGTCTCCAAGAGGTCAAAAACACCCTAAAAATGACCTCTCTGCCCCTATTTTGACACACAGGAAGCAGTCTCGGGAGAATGAAGATTTGGAGGGGAAACTGAGCACCAAATTCAGAAATTCCACTTGGGTTGGAAAGTAGACAGGCCAAGCTTTCCAACAAGCACACTTGGGCACATTTTGGACTCCTTCAGGTGCCTCAAAACAGCCTCCAAAGTGGAGTAGCGCATATAGAATTTGGCGCGGCGCATATAGAGAAAGAGGCCAAATTCACCTCTGTTTCGCGAAATTTCGATTCGCGAATTTCTCTAAGTGGGCCCACTCATCTACAATTCACTTTTTTTGGCACATAAGGCAAATTTTAAATTATTTTCACTCCATATTGGCTTCTATCCAAGTGGCAAAGGAAGGCAAACGATCACCCAAGCCATTTGTCATTTTTCTAACACTGCACCTGTAGCTAATGGTTGGCTTTCCACCTCCATTTTGTAATGATTTGAGAAACTCCCCAACTCTTGGGCATTCTATCTCCTCTTGGCATGTTCTATTTATTGTATGCAAACCATTTGCAAAGGGTTGGTTGGCTTGTAATATCTGGGAGACTGTGGGAAAGAAACTCTGTTTCTTCATTGTATATTTTAACAGAGGATTAATGAAAGGCAGCGGCTCTGTTTCATAAGATTCATGTGGTTGTGAGTGTAGAAAATGTGTCTCTTATGTTTCATATGTATTTTGTTATGTTTCATAGTTCATTTCATATTCATTTCCAGTGAAATTTTCTAAGTTAGATAAGGTAGAATTCATTTTTATTGCTCTGCCTGTGGGAAATTTCATGCTCAATGTTCTTCTTCTGTTGAAAAGGATTCATGTACTTATGCCCTTTTCACCCTCTTAAGAAATCTCTCCATTCCACATTATTTCAAACCTAAATCGCTAGACTTTCCGCATATCTTGCCTCATGAAGTAATCTGTGCCTTTGTATTAAATTCTCTGCTCATTGTTGTCCATTGGTCCCATACCATCCCAGAAACTCAGTCATTCATAGAAATTACTTCTTGTATCCATATTTACTTACTATCCTAAGATCAATATTTCACTGTAAGTCATCTCAAGCATATCGTTTATCTATTCACTGAGCATGACTCAGAGAGAGCCCTCTCCTGTTCTGGGAGGGCTAGCTACCAGACTGAGCGTGGTTTGTGGTTAACCTAAATTTTTCCTTCCTTCAGCCTAAGGCAGATTTGGGTGCTAACATAGTGGCGACACCACTGGGGACGAAATCAATCCCCTTACTTCTTGATAATTCTAAGATTCCAGATGATAAGTTTAGGATTTGATAGGCTGAGTGAGTTGGTTGTGTCCTTTGATTTTTCTCAATAGCACGCTGGCTTCTAGAAGATATACCAGGGCTAATCCAGATCCAGATCCTCCTCACATCTATGAAAATCCCAATTTGATTTCAAGAAGTCGTCGTCAAGAGAGCTCTATATCCCCCATGTTCAAATCTCATTCATGCCCGGAAATTTTTGAGTATCTTGAAGAGCTAGAGTTTGATGAGCAGTTTGAACTATCATTGTTCGAAACCAAATCCAAAAGGGCGGTTGACTCTACTGTCCACAATCCACAATTTCTTGTAGACTTGGAGACGGAAAGGGCTAACCAGTCAATTGATAATTACATTATAGCTCAGCTTCAAACTCCAATTGCTAGCCCCTTACAATCTGTGCACACTCCTCCAATAGCTCCAAGGCCAAATCCACCAAGAGTGATGGCTGCCCGTTTTGCACCTCTTGTTCTGCCTCAAGTTTTAGATGATATGCCTACTGATTATCAAAGAAAAATCTCATTTTTTGATGGCAATCCTAACAGAATTACTTCTCAGCAACATGTGGACAGAATGGTAGATTTCTATGAACTTCATGAGATCGATGTGGAGAATGTGGAAATGAGACTCTTTGTACAGACATTTGCAGGTGGAGTGAGGAAATGGTTCAGAGGTTTTCCGGCTACACGTATCGCTACCTTGGCCAACCTACAAAGACAATTTTTAAACCGATGGGAAGTTAAAAGGAATCCTCTTCAAATTTTGGCTGAATATGAGAAAATCAAAAGAAACGTTGGTGAGTCGTTCTAAGACTATTGCATTAGATTCAATTAAGTTTATAACGAAATTCCAGATCATCTAAGGCCACTTGTGGGACTAGCCATGGTGAAGTTCCTGGATGGTTTTAATGCTGACATGGCTTATCAATTAAGAGAAAGAGAACCGACCACAATGGAAGACATGTAGAAGATAGCAGTCAGCGTTGAAGCAAATCTGCTAACCAAGAGAGCTAGAGCAAAGGCAGAAAAGAAGGTCACCATAAAGGAAGAATCTTCCTCGGTAGATCAGCTACTTCAGAAGGTAGAGTAGATGATTGAAAGGGTGAAACTTGACAAATCAGAGCCACAAGTTAGAAATCCTAACTTTCGTGGTCAACAACAACCACAATATAGAATAAGACAGAGAGATCAGTGAGCCCAAGAGCATACAGCATAGCAACCAGTACAGCCACCTTTGCAGCAAAATTTTGTGCATGGACCGAAGTCAGATGAGGATAGGAATATAATAACTGAAGAAAACCACCTCTTTACTCCTGATGATTTGCCTATTTATCTCACTGAGGATGAGGTGTATGCAGAAAGTTCAGCTATACACAAATATGTAGATTTCATTCTAGCAAATGACACCGTCTTGGAGGAAGAATCAGATGAGTACCAAAGAGGCTATATGAATGCTTTGTCCACCTAGCAATAACGATATTCACTTAGAAACAGAGATGTGCTGGTCAAACCAATTCAGAAAAGGAAGGATGTTGAAGCATCAAAGAATGATTCATCAGTTACACAAAGGAAAGGAAAGGAGGCGGTTGATTTGGAGAGCAGCAAATCACCATCAGTAGAACAATCACATCAGCAAGTTGCATCGAAAGACAAGGAAAGGAAAGAAATCCCAGTCAAAGAGGTAGAAAAGATTCCCACTTTTAATTTAGAGAATGAGATTTCTAAATTGAAAGTATCCATTCCCTTGACTGAAATAATGAGGAACAGTTTTTATAGAGGTCAAGTATCTAAAATGTTGAATTTGGACCCAATGTTCGACATGGTGAATGTCGAAGATCATCAACCCGAAATGATTTTTGGGCCAACATCGAATGGTGAGTCTCTTGATAGTGATGTGCCACCTTTTTATATCAGTTTAAGATTGCATGATTTTGTGTTACATAACGCCATGTTCAATTCTGAAGCTTCTCACAATCTCATGCCCAAGGCTATCATGGATAAGCTTGGTCTGGACATCACCCGGCAATACCATGATCTCTATTCATTTGATTCCAGTAGAGTAAGATGTATAGGACTCATCAAAGACTTGGTTGTGAGACTGGATCAGCTCCCAATGAAGAATATTTTGATGGATGTTGTTGTAGCAGATATTCCTCCCAGGTTTGGCATGCTTCTTTCCAGGTCTTGGGTAGCTAAATTGAAAGGGACACTACAGCTAGATTTCTCCTATGCAATGATTCCAGTGTTTGGCCAAATGAGGAAATTGTATCGGGAACAAAAAATGAAATACATGATCACGAGCAAGGAGAAACCAATAGATCATCTGATTAATTATGTACATACAGATTTAGAGTCTTTTGTTTTGTATTCATATAGTTTCAATGATATCGATAGTCAGTTAGTAGAAGCAGATGATATTCCGGAAATAATAGAAAATTTTAGAGGAGTTTTAAAGAAAGAAGAACAAGAACAACAGAATGTCGTTGGGCAATCAACTGAAAGTAATGGACAGGAAGCAGACAAGGCACAAAAAACAGATTTCCAACACTTGCAAGAGGAGGAAGAAGGTTTGTGGACCATGGATTTCGATGGAGCAGTGGGAAATGATGGTGCTGGAATTGGAATTTGGGTACGAAATCCTTTCTCCGCCCCGAACAAAGTCCCTAGTAACATGCAGGTATGCTCTTACAAGTTGGCTTTTGATTGTTCAAACAATGAAGCTGAGTATGAAGCTCTGGTTGCTAGTCTAAAGATTATAAGAAAGTTGAATGCTAAGAGGATTTCAGTATATGGCAACTCCGAATTCGTAATTAAGCAGGTCAGAGGCGAATATCAAGCAAAGCATCCTAGGATGCGGGCTTACTATAATGCAGTTCTAGACATCCTAAAGTTATTTTCAGAATACACCTTGACATGTGTGCCTCGTATACAAAATAGTATTGCTAATGCTCTTGCTAAGGCAACAAGTAGTTTGAAGATCCCAATGAACTCTAGTAATAAATTTGAAATCCATGTCAAGCATCATCCGACTGTCCTGGACAATCAGAGATATTGGCAAGTTTTCCAAGATGATGACAAGACTGATGATTTTCTACAAAACAAAGGCAAGTTCAATGAGACCTCAATTGATGTAGAGAATGACGATGGTAAAGGCAATGGTACAAATGAGGTGCAGAGCAATGAAATGGACGTGTTGTAGCTGAAGAATAACGTTATTCCTAAAGGTTTGATACCTTTAGAAGAACTCTTTGATCAAGATGATGTAGCCCGCAAGCCAACATTGCAGCCAACAGAGAAGGGTGTGGAAGAGGCCAATATCAGAACAGCTGTTAATCCTAAATTAGTAAAACTATCCAAAGAATTGCCACCAAAGATCAAGGACAAATATATCAGTTTGTTGTCTTCATTTGCAGATATGTTTGCTTGGGACTATTCTGACTTAAAGACATACAATACCAATATAATTTAGCACACTATACCCATCAAGCCCGATTAGAAACCATTCAGGTAGAAGTTGAGAAGGCTAAATCCAAAGTTGCGGCCATCAATTGAAAAGGAGATAAACAAGTTGTACAAATCAGGGATCATTGTGCCCTTCAGATTTTCAGATTGGATCTCTAATTTGGTGCCCGTACGAAAGAAGACAGGTGAGATTCGCTTATGCATTGATTTTAGAAATCTCAGTAAAGTTTCATTGAAAGACAACTATCCACTGCCCAAAATCGACCATATACTTAAATGAGTAGTGGGAGCAGCTCGTATGTCACTACTTGATGGTTATTCCGGATATAACCAAGTTTCTGTCCATGAAGATGACCGAGACAAGACAGCGTTCACCACTCCATGGGGAACATTTCATTACGCTAAAATGCCTTTCGGTTTGAAGAACGCAGGTGCCACATTTCAGTGGGCAATGGACTTGGCTTTTGCAAATGAGAAGGATGTCTTTTTGGTTGTGTACCTGGATGATTTGACGGTGTTTTCCGAATCTGATGAAGAGCACATGTACCATCTAAAAACTGTCTTCCAAAAGTGCAGAAAATATGGCTTGTCGCTGAATCCGAATAAGAGCTTGTTCGCCATGGAGGAAGGCAAACTACTTGGGCACATTATCTCAAAAGATGGCATTCGTATTGACCCAGCACGTGTGCAAGCCATTCAACAAATCAATCTACCCCAGAATAAGAAAGAGATACAATTTTTCAATGGTAAAATGAATTTTCTACACCGCTTTGTACCTAATCTTGCTGAGTACCTAAGAGAGATGACAAACATGCTTAAGAAGGACATCCAAGTGAAATGGACGGAGGAGGCTGTAAAATATTTCAATTTGGTAAAATTGGCTCTTTCCTCAGCTCCAATTCTAGTTAGCCCGAACTACACTCAAGATTTCATATTGTTTTCATTTGCTTCGGAGCATACTATGGTGGCGGTGTTATTGCAGAAAAGAGATGATCACGAAAGACCCATTGCATTCTTTAGCAGAGCTATAAGAGATGTAGCCTTAAAATACAACATCATTGAGAAGCAAGCCCTTGCACTTGTGAAGGCATTGAAAGATTTCCGGGTATATATTTTACATTCTCATATTTTGGCCTATGTTCCTAACACTGCTGTCAAAGATGTTTTAGTACAGACCGATCCGGAAGGGAGACGAGGCAAGTGGATTGTAGCCTTGCTCGAATATGATGTGGAAATAAAGCCCACAAAGCTGGTTAAAGGATAGGGATTGGCGAAGTTAATGGCTGAATCAAACTTGCATGCTTTGGACATAAATCTGATCGCTGCTGTGTCTGATGAGAAAGAGGAAGGATCGTCAATTCAGGTATCTGAAATGTTTGCTCTTTCTCCATGGTATTCAGATATCATATATGTGCTTACAAATTTGTCACCACCACCCAGCATGACTAGAAACAAAGCGAGGACACTCAAGTTGAAGGCTGCCAAGTTTTGCATTCTAAATTCTGCACTATATTGGAAAGATCCCGGTGGCGTTCTATTAAATTGTTTGGTGGAAAAGGAAGAAAAGAAGGTCATGGAGGACTGCCACCAAGGAGACTGTGGTGGTCACCTTTTTTGGAAGTCAACAACAAATAAAATTCTGAGAGCGGGGTACTATTGGCCGACATTGTTTGCTGATGTATATAAGATGGTCAAGCGCTGTCACAAGTGTCAGATTTTCGAAGGAAAGCAGAAGTTACAGCCTTTACCACTCAAGCCTATAGAGGTGAGTGCTCCTTTCCAGCAATGGGGATTAGATTTAATTGGTGAAATTCATCCTGCTTCTTCCGGTCAGCATAGATGGATCCTCACAGCGATAGATTATTTTACAAAATGGATCAAGGCAATTCCCACCAGACAAGCTACAGATGCGGTAATCATTTCATTCCTTGAAAATAACATCTTGTCTCACTTTGGTTTCCCGAATAAGCTAATCACTGATAATGCAGTAGCTTTCAAATAAAAAAGGATGGTAGATTTTTTTCATAAATATCACATCATTTTGGGTCACTCAACTACCTATCATCCGCAAGGCAATGGATTGGTAGAGTCTTCAAAAAAATCATGGGTCAACATCATCAAGAAGCTGCTGGAAATAAACAAGAAGAGCTGGCATAAGAAGTTGGTCAATGCATTGTGGGCAGATCGGGTCAGTCAAAAGAAATCCATAGGTACATCACCTTTCGAGCTTGTTTATGGAGTTGATACAATATTTTCTACCTCTCTCGCTGCCCCAGTAGTCAAACTTCTTTAGGAGGTCGACAGTGAAGAAGATCCCATGCAGAGGAGGTTGAATCAAATGGTCCACTTGCATCAAACCAGAGAAGAAGTTTTCAAGAACACATCCAAATTGCAGGAGAAGATCAAGAAAATTTATGACAGAAAAGCAAAGGTGGACAAATTTTAGTTGGATGATGTGGTGCTAAAGTGGGATGCAAGGAATGAGGAGAAAGGCAAGCACGGTAAGTTCGAGAACCTCTGGAAAGGTCCCTTTAAAATTGCAACATATTGGGGTCAGAATGCCTTTCTTCTGAAGGAAATGAATTGGGAAGATTGTCTAGGAGGGCCAATCAATGGTCGACTGCTCAAGTGGTACCATTTCTGAGTTATTAACGTTGCTTCCACAGTCACTGTAAATACCATTTTATTTCAGTTTTGTTAGAGTTTGTCAAGTTAGTCTTCGAGTCATTTCAATGTCAAATTGAAGTTAGTTTTTTGGTCATTTCAGTTTCATAAATGAGTCAGAGTTCTATATTATTTGTCGAAGTAATGACTCCATATCCCAATGGACGAAGGCACTGTCTAGCTCTTCCAGAGATCTGCTGTTCTTGGCACCTCCAAGGAGCTACCATCCCCCATTGGAGCCAATGTTAGAGTCAATCTTGTCAGTCCTCTGTTAGAGATCAAAACTCTTTATGCATTTCATTTTTAGGTGTCCCACTCCATTCACCCAGCTGCATTCTACTAGGGGCATGCCATAATATGACAGAAAAGGTCATGCTAGTCATTTCCCCTCATGTCTAGCTCATGTTGGCTTAGGTCTTTGGTCAATGATCACTAAAGTCCATGATAGTCAAGGTCTAGTCCTTTAATGGACAAAGTCATTTTTGATAATTAGGTCTAGGGATTAATCAATTTTGTCTTCAACCATGTCCAATAAAGCCATGCAGGCCAGAGTGAGGCCCTTACAAAGTTATGATTCAGAGAGTTTCATCGTCATGTCGATAGACTTCGACTGTTCTTCAAAACTTTGTTTTGAAGAAAAGTCAAACAGTGTCGCTGGTGATAAAATTTTCAAAAAAGTCGTCAGTTGATTTCTTCAGGTGCAGTCATGGTTTCCATGGCCAAATGCCCTGTCATGCAATCCATGCAAAGAGTCCTAAAAATTTCATCATTTGAGCTAAAATTTCAAAGGGAAAAGTGAAATTCAGTATTTCTTAAAGTCAGTGAAAAAGTGTCAAAACACAACATTAGCAAAATGGGTTTTTGAAGAGGAAAAAATTAAACTCATGACTTCAAAGACTTTATATACAAGTTTCCACCAAAATCAAAGTCATTGTGCTAATCAAGGTCATAGAGAGAGAGTGCAAAGTGTTGGACAGTGCATAGTGCGTGATTGGAGTGAAGTTGGAGGCATTTTCCAGAGCGCGACGCACACACTGAGGGGCGCGGCGCACACAAAGGACGCGACGGACACAGAGCCACCCCACAGTGTAAAATTTCAATGGGCGCAGCGCATATAATAGGTGCACTGGGTTTGGCGCGTGGCACACACCCACAAAGGCCTAAAACCGTGCCAAATCGCCTCAAATTGCTTGTAAAACCCTTCAAATTGACAGGTAGGCTCTCTATCACGGCTTGCTCATCAAATTTTATGAATGATATGGTGGTTCTTGGCTATGCTTAATTGCCACAAAACTCATAAAACCAACCACTTAAAAAACATCAAAACCATGGTGGCTAGGGTTGCAAAATTGTGGTGTTAGTGCCAAGGTTCCATTTTCACTCCTCATTTTTCCCTTGCTTGCCATTTTTCCCTATCCTCCCTTTTCTCATTTTTCCTATTATCCCTACCCTAAAACACTACCAAACCATATTCCCTTTCCCCTCCTCTTATTTCTCAACATAACACCCCAAAACCCTACCTTATCAAAACCCCAAAACCCTACCCTATCAAATACCCAAACCCCCTACATATCCCTAAACAAACTTCTCCCCATAACCCCTATTCCCATCATATTACTCCCTTACTAATATTCCTTTTTTCATTGTTCCCCTTGGTGGCAGATATCACAACAACACCTAGCTTCACACCATCATCAAAGGGCAGCCCAAGTATAGTACAAAGAGTAGTCATGGCATCTGAGCATTCATCAGAGAATGAGATGGAGACACAAAGTGATTCATCCTCGGGAGAACAGGCTCCCAGGAGACATCACAAAAGTGGAAAACATGTTAGGGATGAACCAACTACCCTCACTGAATTGCAGGCCTGCCCTTTTGCCATGTCAGGTTTCTAGCATCTATCATGTTTTGAATTTTGTCAAAGGGTGGGTAATGTTAGAGTTCATCATGAGTTGGCCCACCTTTTTATGCTTCACCTACATGGAGGTCAGACTATCTTGGCCAGAGTCACCTTCACAATGACACCCGAAACTATCTTAGTGGAAACCGGCATACCAAATGTTGGAGAATCGTGGCACAAGAAAAAGGAGGTGGATAGGCAACACTATGAGCCTTACATTAAGGCCAGATTCTTGAGGTAGCTCACAAGAGTCTTTCCATTTAGATATTTGAAAGATGAGTATGCTCCACTCATGAAATTGATCAGGAAATACTTCAGCTCTGAGGGGAGGTTCTCTCGTCTATATGCCTATCACATCAGGTTGCTCATGCACTTTACCAGGGTGAGGATGATGAACCTCCCATTTTTCATTTGCAGGAACATAGAGAGGATGAACACCTTCATGCAGCATAAAACCCCTCAGCAACAGCTTAACAATGTTTATCACTTTGCTCTTATCCGGATTTTGGTGGATCATCAGTTGAGATTGCAGGGTATTTCTTGGGAGGACTTCATCTCCCATGACCTCTTCAGCACTTCACAAGTACTATCAGAGGTAGAGCATGAGATAGGTGGTCGTTCTCATCAGTATGAGCACCATGAGACCACTACTATGCCAGTATTCGTTACATATCAGAGAGGCAGTAGGCACTTGTTTGAAGCAGCAAAGAGAGTGTTATCTCCACCCAGGGTGGAAGGGGCCTCGTTTCCGGCATCGACAACACAGGTAGAGGACAAGTGCAAGAATCCCATGCATGACGAGGGGCCATCAGGTGAATAGGAGGCCGACTTCATCCTCATTCAGGATGATGATGCAGATGTGGAGAGTGCCCGACTTAGGATGACCATTCAAGAGCAGAACACGGAGATCCAAGACTTGTCACTCAATTTGGAGAGGGCCGAATGGATCATCAGGTATTTGGAGCAGAGGAACAAACAGCTTGAGGACCAACATGAGATCATGGAGCTGCAAAGCATCAATGAGAATCGACAAGCTGCCCAATAAAGGAGGATCGAGCTCACTACCTTGGAGCAAGAGATTAACAATGACTGTGAGTCTTGGCTCAAGCACATCAACATCCACCTTGAGAGACTGCTAGAGAAGGTCGACAGAGACAAAACCAACTGAGGTGGACGGTTTATCATTATAGGGCACGTAAGTTGAGTTCAAAGGCTCAGATAAGGAGCTTGAAGGCAAAATTAAGCAAAGCAACCAAGAGACAAAAGAGGCAAAAAGAGCAAGATCGGCTTTGAATCTTGGCTGAAGCCTCTGTGGCTCATCATAGTGCCTCTTAGAGAACCTCCAACCCAAATTTCAAGATATTTGGGGTAATTTTGGTCACATGGTAATTTTTTGGTCACAACACAGGTTTTTTCTCCCCGTCCGCCACGCCACTAGTGCGGCGCTTAGGATTGGGAGCTCCAAATGACAAATGGATTGAATTTTTGGATTCAACATGCAAAATCACGACTACTAGTGCTTGGACAAGAAATTTGGGCATGATTTGAGTCTCTAGGATGTCAAAAACACCCTAAAAATGACCTCTCTGCCCCTATTTTGACACACAGGAAGCAACCTTGGGAGAATGAAGATTTGGAGGGGAAAATGAGCACCAAATTCAGAAATTCCACTTGGGTTGGAAATTAGATAGGCCAGGTTTTCCAAAAAGCACATTTAGGCACATTTTGGACTCCTGCAGGTGACTCAAAACAACCTCCAAAGTGGCGCGGTGCATATAGAGAAAAAGGTCAAATTCACCTCCGTTTCGCGAAATTTCGATTCGCGACTTTCTCTAAGTGGGCCCGCTCATCTACACTTCACTTGTTTCGGTACATAAGGAAAATTTTAAAGTATTTTCACTCTAGATCGGCTTCTATCCAAGTGGCAAAGGAAGACAAACGGTCACCCAAGCCATTTGTCATTTTTGTAACGCTGCACTTGTAGCTAATGGTTGGCTTTCCACCTCCATTTTGTAATGATTTGAGAAACTCCCCAACTCTTTGGTGTTCTATCTCCTCATGGAATGTTATATTTATTATATGCAAACCATTTCCAAAGGGTTGGTTGGCTTGTAATTTCTGGGAGACTGTGGGAAAGAAACTCTGTTTCTTCATTGTATATTTTAATAGAGGATTAATGAAAGGCAGCGGCTCTGTTTCATGAGATTCATGTGGTTGTGAGTGTAGCAAATGTGTATCTTATGTTTCATATGTATTTTTTTATGTTTCACAGTTCATTTCATATTCATTTCCAGTGAAATTTTCTATGTTAGATAAGGTAGAATTCATTTTATTGCTCTGCCTGTGGGAAAATTTCATGTTCAGTGTTCTTCTTCTGTTGAAAAGGATTCATGTACTTATGCCCTTTTCACCCTCTTAAGCAATCTCTCCATTCCGCATTATTTCAAACCTAAATTGCTAGACTTTCCGCGTATCTTGCCTCACGAAGTAATCTGTGCCTTTGTATTAAATTCTCTGTTCATTGTTGTCCGTTGGTCCCATACCATCCCAAAAACTCAGTCATTCATAAAAATTACTTCTTGTATCCATATTTACTTACTATCATAAGATCAATATTTCACTGTAAGTCATCTCAGGCCATATTGTTTATCTATTCACTGAGCGTGACTCGGAGAGAGCCCTCTCCTATTCTGGTGGTACTAGCTACTAGACTGAGCATGGTTTGTGGTTACCCTGAATTTTGCCTTCCTTTAGCCTAAGGCAGATTTGGGTGCTAACAGAAGGGTGCTAGAACTAGGTTTCCACACCATGGGGATGTCTGATGAGCTCCATTGATCCGTAGTTTGACCCTGTGCGCATGTCGCTATGCGCATCAATTAGTCCCTTGCAACCTGTGATGCTGCCTTTGAGCAGCCCTACTCGGGGTGTGATCCGTATTATTATCCAATTTCCTTACTATTAACCTGTTATTATCTGATTACTCAACTTATCTATGTAATTCTAGTGACAGTATATCCAGCATTCATATAAGTTTGCGTGACAAACAAAACAGTTTAAATTTATAGAATGCAATATACAAGCAGATGCATAGAAAATGGAATCAACTTCTCTTTATTATTCTTCGTTCAAGGTTATAGACTCGACACCGCCCTGTGCACTAAGCTGCAGGGGTCTGCGTACTCAGCTATGGACTCTACTAGGCCTTTGCATACTCAGCTGCAGAGCCTCTTCCTACTACTATGACCCATTACACTTAAGCTCTTACTCTATGCACCAATCATTCGTATTCCTCTATCTCTAATTCGCTAGGTAGCTATCTTTATAACTTAGAGCCTTGCTCTATTTATACAATCCCATGGTCCGTGGACCATGGGTAGGATAACATGATATTAGATTACATTACAAAACTTAGAGCGGACAACCCTATGAATCAACCTATACTTCGTGCTTCGCGCCCACAACTCACAGAGTTTTATAATACATTTGACCAAAACTTGGGCTTTAAGCCCCAAAACATGCTATGGGGGGGATTCCATGCCCAATAGGCCCGCAACACAAAAATCATGACTCGTCCCCAAGTCACTCAGTTGGCGTGGTGATCTTGGCACAAAGTCCCTCCAACTGGTCCTGCACTGCTTAGAGGTCTGCAGCACACTATTTTGTAGTTTGTTGGACCTGTTGCCTGCGCTCTTCCGATGCTTATTTGTGAGGATCAAATCCTTGCCTTAGCATGTAGACCCCCTGCATCTATGTGAACTTGCCCTCGATATCCTTCATAATGGTGAAGACTTGTCAATCCATGGCTAGACGTGTGCTTTGAGAAGTGCCTCTTTCTGTCTTGCGGCATCCACCTCCTCTTTTAGTGCCCTTGCTTGCTGCATCTTTGCAAGCTGTTGAGTGAGGACAATTTTCTGCACAGTTCCTTAGACACTATCGTATTAATCCTGAAGTTTGTGCACCTCTATTTTCAGGCATTGTATGTTGAAGTCCTCCTGCAAGGATGTGAGGACGCCAAAGGCTTGGTCCATCATATTGGTACAGTCTTGCACTGCCCGTCCAATTTCTTCCAACCCTGTTTGGATAATGTTAACATGTTGCTCTCTAACTTCTGGAGGAGTGGAAGGTTGGGCCTTCAGCCGTAGCTCAGCAATCTGGAGATTCAGCTCCAGCTACACTCATGTTGTTTCCTTATGCGTGTTTCAGAATCCACTTGCCAAATAGTGGATCCGCACTTCTATTGGCTGGTCTACGATGATGGACAACTCTGGGACACACCGACATGCTTCATCCACTATTTGTACTAACTGATGGTTTTGTGACACTAGTTCATCATGTTGCAAGCTGAGCTATTTGATGTTGATCTTTTGCTCACTCATCACCTGAATCGTGCGACCCTCCTTGGCATGGAGTTCTATTGTTATTCCATCCTTCTCCCTTGATCTCATTCTCTACTGCTAGCACCCCTTCTGATAGCACTATGGTATTGGCCATCCTTTCACGTAGCATCTACTCTATTGCTGATGTCACTGCTATGACATAGGAGGCTACGGTTCCTTCCTATGGGGGCTGTACCTGTAGTTCCTCTAGCTGCAACCTTAGCGCCCCCAACACAGCCTGCTACTTCGACATGACTTCTTGGAGTGCTTCCTTGGTGAAATCATGAACCATCTCATTGATGTCATAGAGATCATCTTCCGTTAATTTGATTGGGTTGATGGCCAATTTGGAGGCCTTGACCTTTTTCCATGGACCCAATCTCTCTATGACACATGACCTTTTGAGTTGGGTGGAAGTTGTGCCCAGGTCCGCACCTTCTTCTGTAAGGTCTGTGTCCTCTGTCTCCTGTCCTGTAGATAATTCCTGTCCCTCCTCTGCCTGTTTTGTTGTGGTCCCTATAGTCTGCACTTCTGTTGCTGCTTCGACAGCCTCTGCCTGCTCCATGGCTGCCTGTGCAGCTTCGCAGACTACCCTTACCTCTCCTGCTGCTTTTTCATTGTGCCTCTTCTCAGCCAGCTGGGCGACGTGCAGCTTGGCCTCATCCTTTATTTTCTGTGCTGTTGTCCTATCCAACTCCGCCAAATCTAGGATGCACCACTCAGGAGGCTATGATTCTAATGCTGTAAAAATTGCATCATCAGTGGCGATGGAGGGTGTTGGCATTATGTTTCTGGAATGATTATATGTTACAGATGTTGTACTTGATGGCAACACCCATGGCATGGCTCTCAATATGATGAGCATTAAAATGTTTATTCATGTGGAGAAAAGTTCATGGAATTTTATGCAGAGAAAAGTTTATTTCATGTGGGAAAACTTACCTTTGGTCCATGGTAGTTAGTCCTTGGAATTTGAACCTATGGAGAAAAGTTTATTTCATGTGGGAAAACTTACCTTTGGTCCATGGTAGTTAGTCCTTGGAATTTGAACCTATGGTTTTTGGACCATGGCATCTCGACAGACGTATTGATCCCTAGTATTGAGTTGATGGTATTGGTTTGTTTTGGTTTTGGCCCGTGGTATTGTTTTTATTTTATTATTATTATTGAGCCCCATGATCCATGATTTGAGGAAGAGCTTGCCTATATAAAGCAAAGGAGATCATTTGGCTTAGGCATGCTTTTGGGTTGAATATCTTAAGATCTGGAATATTGGGTTATTGTTTCAAAAGCTCGATCTATATGAAAGTGAAGTGGAAAGCGAATCTGTGAAGGGTGATCTCTCGAGTGCTGCAGCTGCGGAAGTGCGGAGACGCCGCAGGAGGCGCCGCAGGAGATGCTGCAGGGGGCGCCGCAGGAAGACGCCGCAGGAGGCACCGCAGAAGACGCCGCAGGAGGCGCCACAGGAAGACGCCGCAGGAGGCGCCGCATGAGACGCCGCAGGAGGCGCCGCAGGAAGACGCCGCAGGAGGCGCCG
>APFE030011703.1:0-39434 GCA_000404065.3 Pinus taeda
GGCCATGGAGAAGAGGCCATTAGTGTTGTATTCATTGACTGGTGAAAGGCCAACAATGGACCATTAAAGTGAATAGGTGGGTGTCAAATTGAAGAACTCAAAGTAGGAAAATATCTCGTCAATTTTGGTTTGAGTATTCAAAAGTGTTGATACGAAAGAGGATGGTTGGAGGTCATATGGGAAATGGTGGATAAGGTCAAGGTAAAAAATATCAAGAGGGAATTGTTGGGGTGCATGGGAAGCAGTTGTGACATGACATAAAAGGGGGGAGACATCTATAGTGAGAACAAGGAAAGTAGATAATGTAGATGGGTTAATATGGAAATCATTGTAGTACAAATCATTTGCTATTTTGTACTACAAAGCTGCTAGAACATGTGATCTTGAGGAAAAATTCATAGGTTTCGTCATCAGAGTTTAATTTACTAACAACAAGGATATCTATATTTGAGAGAATGAGAGGAAGGGAGGTGGCAATATTAGTTATATCTTGAGGAAAGGTGATGGTATAACTAGAGTACTTGTACTGGCCTCCATGTGAATGGGCCACTTAGAGAACTAGGATGACACATTAAATTAGAATCTCCTCAAATTGTTTAGGCATGAGAGGAAATGTGGTTTCTTTCCTAGATCCATGTTGTTCAATTATGAGAAGTAGTGGAAAGATCCTTCTGAGGCATAATGACAACACATGAGAAGTCCATGGCGAGATTTTGTTTTCATTGATGGGTAAGATTCGTTACAAATGGAACAAAATTGTAGGGGAGTAAGTTCATCAATCCTTTCAAAGAAACAACAATATACATGTTGGAGAGTGTTGTTCTTGTAATTATGAGGATTTTAGGTGGAAGAAATTTTGGGGGATGGGTGGATAGGGAAGGTCAGTTGTGAAGAAAGTGCAGGCTTGAGAGGGGTGTGGATGGTAGGTGGGAATGGTTGGGAGGAAGACAATGAATGGGTGCATGGAAAGGGAGGAAGAGGGATTTGGGAAGCTGGTGGAATTTCACTAGAGCTTGCTTGAGAAGGAATATTATACGTCCACTAGTATAGAGTAGGTGATGACACGTGTTAATTTTATCCTTATTAAGTGTGTATCATCTTTGTTGATGTCCCTTCTTTGCATCAGTCTATGGAGTGGATTGCATAGCTAAAAGAGCAAGGAAATTTTTTGTCAAAAGTGGATATGTAAGTGTGATTTTTGCAACAGGGATGAGTTAATCATGCATGCGAAGGGAAACTTAGGATATATAAAAAAAAAAATTGTTGGTGTGATGAAGGAAAAGGCATTTATATTATTTGAAATTCGAAAGATAAATAACACGAATAACATTGTACTATTGTAAATGAAACAATAAACATGTATCTATGCAAATAAATATTACCATTATTAGAAATCACATTATAGTGTATCCATAACGATGTGTGTATTTGAGATATGCTAAGAGGAGGTGATGATGACATTTGATCTTGGTGGAGATGTCTCTATTTGGGTTGCTTTTAGTGGATATGAAATCTACAACAATAGTCTAGATATCTAAGTATGGGGGATTACGCAGTGCATTATATTAGATATCATTTTGGGATTCAACTGCGTTAAGTAAGTCATTCACGTATGACCATTTCCATGAAAAATTAGTCAGTTACGACTACCTCTCATGGAAATGGTCATACGTGAATGACTTACTTAATGCAATTGAATCCCAAAATGATATCTAGTCTAGATATCATCTATAAGCTCAACGATGATGACAACTTCTTCAAAGTTAGAGCCCTTTATTTTTTTTGGTTTTATTTTGCGAATTGAACTATGGTATGTTCAAATGATTGTTACCATTATTAGGAACCATTTCACTATATAATTTTTTTTTGGATGTTAAAAAGTACACAATTGTATTTTACCAGTAGTAGAAGTAGTAGACATGTAAGGGTTGCACATTAGAGCGTATCAATATTTAAAATGAAACCAACCTAATGTTTATGTATTTATGAGAAAATTTTACAAAAATAATGAGAATTGTTTTCAAGTTGAACAATGGGATATTCAAATGAATGCTACCATTATTAGGAATCATTTGACAATGTAAGTTTGTTTTGGATGTTAAAAACTACACAATTGTATTTTACCAGTAGTAGAAGTAGTAGACATGTAAGGGCTACACATTAGAGCGTATCAATATCAATATGTGTATTTGAAATGAAACCAACCTAATGTTTATGTATTTATGAGAAAAAATTACAAAAGTAAGAAGAATTGTGGTAGCCCAAGTTCTAAAACTTTGAGAAAGGAGGCGGAAAAAATGAAATTAAAAAATACTGTATGGAAAGGGTGTGAAAAATGAAAGCATGAAAGGGAACAAAGGAGAGGGGAACAATAGAGTTCAAATTTCACAAGAAGTGCTTGTCGGAGGGCCAAATTTTTATTTAATTTCTTGTAGGAGAAGGGTTGATGTAGAGGCATAAGGAAGTTCTTCAAAGTGCATGAGGGTTGCGTGAAGGCATTGAAAGTCTCCATTCTAATATAGAGGGTGAAAAGGTAATGACAACACTTAATCTTGGTGGAAATGTCTATAATGGATTCTTTCCCACTTGAAAGGAGACATAGATCCTTCTTTGTTACACCCAAGCATTCAGTTGTAGCATCATAAAAAGAAATGACATTTTCCAAATGGCCAGTGTGGTCATGTAATTGAAGACGAAGTACATATCGATAGTCACATTCAATGGAGGCACAATTTCATTTTTTGTAATGCCACATGTTGTCATAATGTTGAAAAACCTTTTCCATCCATTGTGTTCCATCAATGCTAAGGGGGCATGCAAGGGAGTAAAATTATTCCATGTTGACTGTTGTAGCAGTAGTACAGACGACAACCCATGTAGCTTTCTCGGTGTGGGGCATTGCAACAAGTTCAAAGATTGTTTTTCTTTTGAGGGGTCTTCCTAAGATTCATGTGTATTTTCGGCTCTGTGAAGGTGAGGATGCGTTTGAACCTGTTTCCTGAAACCATTGTTGGAGCTCTTGTGTTTCAGAAATATATGGACTTATAATAAGGAAGATGGTGGGAATTGTTTTGATGGTCTTTCCATTGAACTTGATGATGCGACCCCCTTTAATTGCAAGGACTAGAATGTTCTTGAAGAAAAAAGATCAGAAAGTTTGTTCCCTTCAGCACGACATTGTGCACCCCATAAGGTGACATCAATGTTGCAACCTGACATGTCACACAACATGATATTTTTCTTAGGAGTTTCTAAGCCATCACATCAGTGTATAATGGATGTAGGAGATTTCAAACTAACAACATCAACAATTGAGTTGTGAGTTGAAATATTGAGTGAACTAATTTGCGTGAAATGAAAGGAATGGGAAGGAATTAATTGATCATCATGTATGCACTGATAAACTATTGATGCAAAGAGGAGGATGATTTAAAATGGATGATTTAGATGATTGTAGTTGGGTTTGGGGACCTTCATAGTGCCATTTGTTATTATGTATAGTTTACCAATGCATAGGAGAGCATTCAATGACTATGCCAAGTAATTAAAGGAAGTTATGTGGATCTCATCACCATCACGATCCACGAGGTCGAAGCCAAGTGATTTACCAGTGCCACATGAGTTGTTGTATTCAGGGAGGGATGTTCTTGTAAGGGCCATGTCTTGGATGGACCAATATTTACATGATGGGTTTAGTGCCTTGAAAGAGAGTGTTTTTCGAGGAGAAATAATATTTACAGTAGAATTTTTAGGTTGGGACTTTGCCAGGGGCATTGTTGGGAGGGAATATGAATTTGTTGGGGATGAGCTAGCATTGAGACCTTCATTGTTGGAAAGAAGAAGAGGAGTTGGCTCACCAACCAAAGGTGCTTCATGGTGGATAATCTTGAGTTTGATTAATATAGAAATTCCTTATAGATCCAAACTGCTAGTCATAATTTACTGAAACAATAGACTTGAATATACTCTACTCATCAGCAAAAATAATTAAATGATTGTGAAATCATGAAGAATACAAGAGAAAGAATTCAATCAACACATTACACAACTATTTCCTGGGGAAAGACACAACTAAAAAATTCTTGCTATTTGCATATTGCATTAGTCATAAAATATGAGAAGATTTCAATGCTTTTCTCAAGCCTGAGAAACCTCTACACTATCTCTATCTATCTCAATGCTTCCTAGACAAGCTTAGGCCAATATTTATCCAATTTTGTTGCCTACCTAGCTCCTATTTCCTTGCACTATTCAATGAGGAATTAGGCCCCTATTTAATGGTAATTTTCCTCCATTGGATTATGCAGTTCCTTTAGGCTCTTCTTCTGACTGCATACACCATTTGTACAATTTAGATGATCGTACAAATGATAGTACGTTGTCCCTAAACTCCAATCTCAACTTGGTCTTTCTTTGATCTGTCATGCATGAGTTAATTATGAGTGAATATTCATTTTACTGGTTGATCACTGCAGGCAGCACCACACTGCACTTTAGGCATCACCACACTAGACTTCAGGCAACACCACATTTCACTTTAGGCAACATTACCCTTGACTATAGGCAACACCACACTATTAGACCTCCCACTAGTTCCTCCATCACTTGGAACTAGTTTAACTAACTTTAAATTACTTAGACTAAATTAATTAATTACAACTCAAAATAAAATCAACTAGGGCTCCTATAATGTAGGAGACACTCTACATGACTCTAGTTAGACCCTCAACTCGAATTAACTAAGAAAACTAAGTCAAATTAACTTAGTTAACTAATACAAGTTTTCATGAGATGTGGAATTACAATTTTATTCCCACTTTAATTCAAGGTCAAAATTAAATTAGGATTTTCTTGTTGCATTTTCAACACTCCCTCTCAACAAGAAAGGATTCACATATATCCAAATCCAGTATCGTTTGAATGGTTTGCATACAAATCTAGTAACCATTTTTGTTTCTACTGCAACATATGTAGCCCAAAAATGCATCAAAATAAAATAAACTGAATCAACTATGTATGCAACTATCTACTAGAAAAACTATGATGCTACGGACTCTACCATTGAGCCTCTTGCTCTATTTTCAAAACAACTTTGCACTCCTTAGTATCTTACTAACACTAATCCTCCTTCTACTGAAACTATGGGCCCCCGTAGCACGGTAATGATCCATTAGACAAAAAACGCCTCAATGGATCCTGCCTAAATTTTTCACTCTTGGGATTAAGTATCTA
The DNA here is from genome assembly GCA_000404065.3 of Pinus taeda. Classification (NCBI taxonomy): domain Eukaryota; kingdom Viridiplantae; phylum Streptophyta; class Pinopsida; order Pinales; family Pinaceae; genus Pinus; species Pinus taeda. The sequence goes on from APFE030011703.1 coordinate 5,233, forward strand.
CATCGCCCCACCTCACTCCTAGAGGTATAGCTGCATGTGCTCCCTTTGTTCACTTGGCTCGAACTCTCTTCCTACTTGAGATCTCTAGCTGGTCCTCTTCACCATCATCTTCATAGTCATCCCAACTACCAATTGGTTGAGGCTTCCTCCTAAGAGCTAAATCATGCTCCCTCTCAACCACAAAATATCTAATCCTTACCTTGCTTCTCATGGATATGCATGCCTCTTCCTCTAATGTGTAGAGGCTCTTGACCTTGACACCAAATTGCTTAAGTTGACATGAAGAAAGATGCTTGAGGTAGGCCTTCCCATCTCTGAAGACTACCTCATACCCATTTTCTTCAACCCTCAATTTCTTCATCAGTGCAAGTTTCTTAGCTTCATGGCTATTACTGAATAACTCATTGAGATTCTTCCACATAGCAAAGGGAGTCTCTTTTCCATGTAGTTTCAAAGCTATGTGGTCTCTCACACCCTCTAGGATAATCCTCCTAGCTCTTGCTACACTCTTCTTCCACTCTACTAGATCTTTAGCATCAAATGTTGGAGGCTTAAGGATATCATGATCTATGTAGTCCTTCATCTGATTATCTTCCAAAATTTCCTCCATCATGTCCTTCCAAGCAATGTAATTTGAGCTACCTTCAAGGGCGTACTCGAGTCTCAATCCATAGAATGAAATCCTACTAGCTCTGAAGAATGATTTTTCAAATTATGTTCACTTGGAAGGACAACTTTGAATTATTCTCTTCTATTATGATTTCGGCTCTGATACCATGTAGAAATTCCTTGTAGATCCAAACTACTAATTGTAATTTACTAAAACGATAGACTTTAATCTACTCTACTCATCAGCAGAAATAATCAAACGATCGTGAAATCATGAAGCATACAAGAGAAATAATTCAATTAACACATTACACAATGGTTTCTTGGGGAAATCCACAACTAAAAATCCCTGCTATTTGTATATTGCATTAGTCAGAAAATATGAGAAGATTACAATGCTTTGCTTAATCCTGAGCAACCTTTGCACTATATCTATCTATCTCACTATTTCCTAGACAAGAATAGGCCAATACTTAGCCAATTATGTTGCCAGCCTAGATCCTATTTCCTTGCATTGTTTAATGAGGAATTAGGCCCCTATTTAAGTGTAATTTTCCTCCATTGGATTGTGCAGTTTCTTTAGGCTCTTCTTCTGACTGCAGGCATAATATGTGCAATTCAGATGAATATACAACTGATAGTAGATTGTCCCTAAACTCCAATATGAAAGGGTATTTTTTTATGCATGCTTTAATTATGAGTGAATCTTCAGTTTACCGGTTGATCGTTGCAGGAAGCACTGCACTTCCGGAAACACCACATTGCACTTTAGGTAGCACCGTACTTGACTACAGGAAACAACACACTACTATACATACCACTAGTTCCTCCATTAGTTGGAACTAATTTAACTGACTTTAACTCAGTTAGACTAAATTAATTAATTATAATTCAAAATAAACCCAACCAGGGCTCCTATAATGTAGGAGACACTCTATCGTGACTCTAGTTAGACCCTCAAATCGAATTAGTTGAGCCGACTAAGTCAAATTAACTTAGTTAACTAATACAAGTTGTCTTGAGATGTGGAATTACAATTTTATTCCCAATTTAATTCAAGGACAAAATTAAATTAGGATTTTCTTGTTGCATTTTCAGCGTTTCTTATTGCAATTTTCAATAATTACTCAGAGCATCCTGCAAGATAGAAGAGTTGTGAGAGGAGGAAAACAATAGAATAAGAAATAGATATAGTAGATGTAAAAAAAATGAATTAAAGAGAGATGAATGTGAGGAATTCAGTAGTAGAATTTGTAACGTATAGAGTTTGGTGGAAGGCCATGCATGAACTTTTTTTAGGAGCACAGTGGAGCCTAGTTGAAGATCCCTAGATGTCACAAGGGCATTGTGAGTAGAAGGAAACAAGATCACATACTTGTGAGTTATTAGAGAGATAGATGATATTGAGGGGATGAAAACCTATTGTACAAATTTTCTCAATGTAAATGACTTGGAGGAGTGGTTGCAGATTGGTAGAACCAACCACCAACAGTGAAATTGCATTGTCAGTTAAGGTTTCCTCCATTTTGTTACGCTTGTGTTGTTTCAAAGAGAGGCACTGCAAGTGGATAGGAGATGTAAATGCATAACAAAATAAAAAAATTATGTAGAGAATTGAAGGTAAAGGTTACATAATGAGCCTAAATAATTTATGCACATTTGACTATGACCTACAAGTAATTCAGGGAAACTGGAAGGTTGATCTTTCTTTAAATTCATAGTGTTTGGGCAGGATGGTTCTGAAGAATAGAATGATAGAAAAAAATGGGCTTTAGAATACAAGACTTTCAGATGGAAATTGTATGAACTAAAAGGAAGAATCTATCAAGAATCTTTTTTGGAAACACAACATAAAAAAAGGTCATAATGATTTCAGATGCCATGGGTCCTGTCTGGAAAGTGTGGAAATATCCCTAGAAGAAGTACTTATTTGAGTACATGATCAAAGGACATTATCATAATGGAATTTCAAGATAGTTCAAAGACTTTTGAACTGGATTTATGTAAACTTCCATATTTTATTTGTTCTTCCTCTTCATTGGGATATGGCCATTTAGTGGAGACAAATATTGAGGAAGCAACACAGTATAGTTCATTAGCTAATGATAGCAATTAATTAAGGTTTTAATTTTTGTCTTAAAAAATAAATAGCGGCTACCATTCCTTAGCCGCTATGGATGAGGTTTGAATGCTAACTCATTTTCAGATAGCTTTCAATAATAGGATGTATAGCTTCTTTAAGTCACAATCAATTATGTTTCCCAATTTTTGTCTAACATTTGTAAAGGAAATTTCAGTTTCTTCGCCATTCTAGGAGATTTGAAACTATTTGTAGCTCCAAATTAACTAAGTATATTATTGGAAGGACTAACAAGTATGCCTTATACTTTAATTATCAATCAAAACCAAATGGATTATGTGTGTGCCTTTTACACATGGTACCTCAAACTAGTGTACTTTAAGGCTAACTAAGACCAACTAATGCAACAAATTATACTCTTTTAATGACAACATCTTACATTAAAATGTGAGTTCCATTGTTAGGCCCAATAGAACTTCCCTAAAGGCTAGAGTATTGTAACCTGAGGTATGATATCAATTGTAACTATCCCATATTAACTTTGAGCTTATTAATATTATAAATGTCATATATTTAATTAAAATATAAATACACTTCATTTCTTTTAATATATATGTTACTTTATTATTTTAATATTGTAATTACAAGATATTACACACTCTAAATTTACATATTAGAAAGTACATTAAAAAATCATAATATAATGAATTTCTTCAAAAACAAATGAAAAATGAAAATTACATTCACATTTAAATTAAATAAATAGAATATTTTAAATTAGGAGGCTTGCAACAATCAAAAACATGCAACAATGTCACCATTACTACATGGGAGAATAAAACTATAGTTTATTAGCTAATGATAACAAATAATTGCAAGACTTTCAACCATAATGGCTAATAAAAATTTCAAATGTCTTTTATTTGATCAAATTATATTTATTTAGAATGGGATGGCAAAATATATTCATATAAAATTAGATGGATAGAAAATGAAAAAAAAAAAAAAATCCAATAGAGATATTGTTGAACAATTGCAAAAAAAATATTCAAATCTCTAATATAGATGGTGAAATATGCCTAATTAAATAAACAAGTGCTAATGAATTGTAATTTTAGAATAATAAAATTCTGAAATAAAATATATAACAATGTAAATTTTGAAATGGGAACTATAAATTCAAAACGGGAACATTAGCCAAAAAATTTCAAAAGAACATGAAAAATAGTGCTAAAAACAAAAAGTGTTATGCCGGAATAACACCTTTTTTTCTAGGGTAAATTTTCAACATGTTTTAAAAATGGCAGTGAAAACCAATTTTTTGTGCAAAAATTGTGCAAAAAACACCTTGAAAATGAAAAGCGTTGATGCTGAAATAACACTTTTTTTTCTAGGGTAAAATTTCAACATTTTGAAATAATGGCGTAAATTTTTTATCATGAATCCGAAAAACATTATAATTAAAAAGAATAATGAACATAAATTTAAAAAATAAAAATAAAAAAACAAAAAAAAAAAGTTGAAAAAAATAACAAATGTAATAAAAATAATATTAAAAAAAAATAAAATTCAAAAAAAACAAAAAATCAAATATATAAAAAAGAGGAAAAAGAAATCAACATAAAAATAAAATAAAAAACAAACACAAAAATTTAAAATATATAAAGAAATAAATATAACAAAACATATTAAAAAAACACATAAAAAAATGTAATTGAAAAAAAACAAAAAAACTATAAAATTGGTAAAAAAACACAAAAAAAATTAAAAAATCATAACAAAAACTCGAAAAATAAAAAATAAATAAATAAAATAAAAATAAATTAACCAAAAAAAACCAAAAAAGTTAAAACATTTAAATCATTTTAAAACAAAAAGCCAAAAACGTTAAAACGTTTAAATCATTTGAAAAAAAAATTAAAGAACAAACAAAAAAATTAAAAACTGCTAAAATTAAATTAAAACATTTAAAAAAATAAAAAAAATTACAATAAACCTAAAAAAAACTCAATTTAAAAAAAAAACCAAACATTACCATAAAATGAAAAAATAAAAAATTGAATAAAAAAAAAAAAAAATTGCGTCCCCACCAGGCCGCTAGGTGGTGGGCGCCCCCCACATGCTGCCAACGGAAATTCGATTCTGAGAATTGGATTTCTGCTACCCGAAGGCCCGTGGGGGTGCGACCTTGGGCGGTGGAGCTACATGGCGGTGGACCTGCACGCAGCTCTGCCGCCCATGGTCACGCCCCCACGGGCCGCCAGGCAGTGAAAATCCAATTCTTAGAATCAGATTTCCGTCGCCCAAGGTCGTGCCCCCACGGGCAGCTGACAAAAATATGATTCTAAGAATCCGATCTCTGTGGCCCGACCCTAGGCGCAGAAATCTGATTCTCAAAATCAGATTTCCGTCAGTGGCCTGTGGTGGTGCGATCCTGGGTGACAGAAATCCGATTCTCAGAATCAGATTTTCGCTGCTCGACAACTCGTAGGGATGGAATTTTTTTTTTTTTTTTTTAATTCGATTTTTTTTCATTGTAATGCTTGTTTTTTTTTTAATTTGAGTTTTTTTAGGTTTATTATAATTTTTTATGTTTTTTTAAGTTTCTTAATTTAATTTTAGTAGTTTAAAAAAATTCTTTGTTTTTAAATTATTTAAAACGTTTTAATTTTTTTGGTCTTTTTTGTTTTGTTAATTTTCTAGTTTTTTTTTTTTTTAATAACTTCTTTGTTTTAATTATTTTTAGTTTTTTAGTTTTGTTAATGGTTTTTTAAATTTCTGTAAATTTTTATTCACTATTTTTATAGTTTTTATAAATTTTGTTTGTTTTTTCTATTTTTATGGTTTCCCCATATATATATATATATATATATATAATATATATATAATATATATATATATTACATTTTTTTATGTTTTTTGTCTTCTTTATATGTATTGTTATATTTGTTTTTTTAAGTAATCATGATTTACAAAACAATGGCACATAAAAAAAATTTAAAGTGTCAAAAATATGCTCCGAAAAAAAAAAATGTATTATGCATCACCATTTTTCAAAACCGGTCAACTTTTTTTCTACCTCAACGAACCAGGTAATCATATCAGTTCTCGTTTCAAAGTTTACGTTGTTATATATGAATTAAATACAACATAAAATTTCAAAGTAAAATATATGATAGACAAATCCATTCAAAAGCATAATTTTTCTTTGGAAGTTCATACTTTTTGCAATTTCAACAAATATTGATCAATGTTTTGTATTCATTTAAGATTTTTTACTTCTTGTCTGTTGAAGTTGTTCATTGTTGTTAAATATTTTGTTTTTGTTTTTTCCTTGAAGCATTGTTTGTGTTTTATTTTGTTTTTTTTATTTAGTGTTGTCATCTAAGAGTATAATAATAAATAATAACAAATAGCTATATACATAGTCTTTGCATTTAATAAGCAGTGCACTACAAAACCATTTATTCACTACGAAAGGGCAGTGGTATTGCATAATTGGGAATCAATAAGTAAAGAAAACACTATCGCACTTAATAATGGGTAGAAACTTGACATTTACCATCTACGTGTTCCATTATATAGGAAACAATGTCTATTCTGTCATAGTAAATATCATGTTTTGACCAAAAATTATTTCCCCAAATTCCAACCAAAAACTCTTAAACATATACTAATTAGACAATCCCAAAATCAATATTTTTTAATTTTAAATAATTTATATATAATTAATATTTTCCCTATTTTAAAATAGAATAAATAAAATTTCCCTACACATATACACACTTTCCCATCAACATCATAGTTATATTCGAATTTTACTCTTATAATTAAAAAACTATTATCAATATAATTAATATGTGAAATTGAAAGACATACATCTTCACACTTCTAATTAAAAAACTATTATCAATATAATTAATATGTGAAATTGAAAGACATACATCCTCACACTTCCTGATCCAAATTCAATCAACAACTTTCCTGCCAACAATATATAACATGGTATAAAACATTCTTATACATATTACATAATTGGATGACCTTTAATCTTATATGTATAATGTATATACAAAGAATCATTATTTTCTCTCTCTTATTTGTGTAGCTTTCAATCAACACTTTTAACTTGATCCATCTGTTCACTTGGATTAGGTTTTCATACTTCCCTCTTTTTTGGAACTTGACTTTATAATTTCAAGGACCACCCAACCAATGGATTATAGTATATAAATTTGTACCTCCGTAGCCAAAGACCTTGTCGGAAAAGCATAACAGGGCTCTATAAACCATGAAGTCAAAGCTGGGAGAAGTGTATGATCATGGATGACAACCTAAAACCTAATCCCAATCCAAATTGTGGGTAGGTTCAAAATTATGAATCCCAAATTAGGTATTTTAAGATATTGGGTATCTTCAATGATAAGTCATGATAACTTGTTTAGTTATTTAATTGGAAGGCATGGCAGTAGTTGGTGAGAAAGTTGGGATGCATAGGCTCAGTTGTGGCTAGGTTCCCAGTAAATGATAATCTCCAAGAGATTAGTTCTATCCATCCAAATTCCATTCTCAAGATGAAGAAACATGTCTATTGTTATTTCTTTACTTCATGCCTAGTTCTGTGCTATGAGTGATCTGTCATCCTATTCTATTTCCCTAATTAAATTCTCAACTATAGAAAAAATTATTACCTTGTATATGCATGCTCAATAATATATGTTTAATGAATATGATCTCAGTTGTTGGTTTTCATAGGAAAATTTCCATCAAAGAGGTTATTGCAACAACCACCTATGGGATTTCACAAAGTCAATCCAGATCATCTGGGGATAAAGGCAAAGGAAAACTATTCCACCATAATTCTCAGGCCAATCACTAGACTCTATTTTTTGGTTTTAGTTTATAGAGTGTTTGAATGGCAATGGGTACCTAGGTATTGAAAATTGAACAGGGACAAGAGATCTCTGAGATTGTGGCATGGAATAATTGGGTCACTATAGTACCATATCTTCCTTTTGGAAATAAAACATAACATGATGAGAAATGTTCTCCTAGAGGAAAAATATTGCTATGCAACAGAATCAAACCAATGAAAATGAAATGAATTACAAAGTAGAGGAACCCTTATATGGGTCAATGTGATTTTGTTTTTCAAGATGATCTTCCCAAAATTCTATTCCTTCGGTGTATATGTTATACATGACAAACACATAACAACAAAGTAAGTCAAATTTGTGACTATCACCTGGACTATATTTCATTTGAATGAAATTAGAAAACGACTTGTTAGTGGTGACAGATGCGTCACATAAATGGAGTGACCATGAAAATGCCAAGAACTTCTACTAAATGCACCGATATCTAGTCCATGCCAAGATTCATAGACATTTGGTTGGTGGTAATATTCATTTGGCATTTTAAAACAAAGGATGATTTCATATCTACAAATCTTTGAAATACTCACATTATAAAAAATTCAATTTGAGATTCTAATAAATTTCTACCAAATATTGGAAATTAAACCAAAAAGTATTCCCCAATCCAAAACATACAAAACATCTAAACAATACATCTAACTTGTAGAATACAACTATTCAAAAATGCATTGACTAAGAAATTGCCCAAATTCAAAAACATGTAACTAGTAATATTGTGGCTACTCATAAATGCATTAACAAGGAAATTACTAATAACTTCCACTAAATACTTTGTCTAATCAATGTGTCATACCTTATAACGGAAAAGTTCGAAAATGCATTTATTCGAAATACTGAGATTATAGAAAATTCATCATTTAAATTTTTGATTCTAAGTATTTCTACCAAATGTTGTGAAACTCAACCTAAATATATCTACAAATCCAAAAAATCTAACTAGTAGACAATGACTATTCAAAAATGCATTGACTAGGAAATTACCCAAATTCCATAAACACGTGACCAGTAAACTACAACTATTCTGAAATGCATTGATGAGCCTACAAAAGAGAAGTCTGAATCCTCTGCTCAAGGTTTAGATGTTGATGAACTTCATGCCAAGGGGAAAGAAATTGTTTCAGGGCATCTGGGTATCTGTGAATCTAGAAGACTTCATAACATGTTGGAAGTTGATGATCATTGGCCAAAGGTAGACTTGTAAGAAGAGGGAACTAATTGGAGTAAGGAGATGGAGGTATTACCTTCAGAAAAAATAACAAAGAGGTCCATTTGCATAAATCATCAAATGTAGATTATTGTTCATGGATATATGATAGCAGTGGAGAACTCCCTAGCATCATTGAATCGTTGAAGGAGCTCATGGCAACCTTCAATTCCTTGTAACTGAACCTTTGAGGTCAAAAGTTGAATTGGATTTTGATGAAGGAAGTAAAGTGAAATCCAAGCCAAGATGTGATGGTGAAGGAAGAATTGGAAACGATACAGAAAACAACAGTATAGATATTGAGCCTACAAAAGAGTAGCTTGAATCCTCTCCTGAAGGTTTAGATGTTGATGAAATTCATGCCAAGGGGAAGGAAATTGCTTCAGGGCATTTGGGTATATGTGGGTCTATAATACTTCATAACATGTTGGAATTTGATGATCATTGGCCGAAGGTAGACACATCATAAGAGGGAAATAATAACGATATTCATTTGCAGAAATCACAAAGTATAGTTGTTGGTCATGGATATATGATAGCAGTGGATAAATCAGCACTAAGGACAATGTGATGGAGTGGATCAATAGACAAATTGGGCAATCAAGGATAATGGACATGCTTATGAGGAGAGGTCCAAGTAGGTCCTTGATTCTCTAAGCTTCTCAGGTGAGTTATCAAAGAAGTCATATTCTCCCATATGATAAACATGGAAGGCAGTTGAAAAGCCTTTGTATGAGGCAGTGGAATGAAGTCAGTGACATTTGGTTTTTAATAGGTGATATGATCCAAGTTACCAAAAATATTGAACATGTCAATGATTCTCATGAATTGCACAACAATTCCTCCCCAAATCCCCAAAATGTAATAATATCAAATTACATGCATTACTCACGTGCACCCACCTCATACCAAAGATATTGTTCACTTATATAGTGATCACTAATGTTGGCTTGAAGGTTGAATAGTTGGCATGTAACAGATTGTGACTATCTACAGGACAAAATTTCATATTTTTGTTATATATTTAGGTTTGAACTCAACATATATTCCTAATTCGTAGACATGAACGCGATGCTAAAAAAGATGATAAATGTGGTCCCTAAAACTCAGAAACTATTACTATTGCTTCAATTAAGTATATATCCAATAAATTAGATGTGAAGCTGACAGAGAAGGAAGCTACAGTGCATAATTGGTCCAAAATTAATTATCATGGCCCAGGTCATTTTAAACATTTTGGTAGTGTAAAAAACCCTATGGGACACTTCTATGAGAAAGAAATAGGACAAGTACATTTATATAAGGGTTGTTGTTAAAATCCCCTGTCCTGAATATTTTTCTTTTCTCTATGTGTTTTGAAGATAATCTTTGGAATTTTATTTCGAGGGTGAGCATAAAGGAAATAAAAAATAATTTCAATTATAGAAAAGTTGCATAAATGAGAATTTTCCTTTTCCATTTCAAATTTGCAAGAAAAAACTAAATCGGAAGCAAAATTTATTATTTCTTTTGTAATTTATGATGTTGTCGTGTTGCAACTGGAGAGTTTGAAATAGAAGTTAGAAGAAGATAATTGTTGTGAAGAGGACAACAATAATGACATATATACATCAATGGAGGTAACAAACACCATTGAAAATAACAAGAAACTTGTAGTAGATGTTATAGGCAAGGAAGATGATATTGACATCAATCCTTTCAGTGGTATTACACTTCTCTTCAAGGAGACGATATGGGTTTTGAGAAGATAGATATTAAGTTTTTCAAGTTAATGTTATTGAATGAGAAAGAGGGAGATTTTATCTCATGTAGTGACTATAGTACCAATACAAGGAATGAATACAAGAATCCCCCACATTAAATTCTTAGTTAGCTTGCACATGCTTTTTCACCTATGAAATACTCATCTAGCACTAATAATATAATTGGTATGGAAAAATCAATGACCAAGGTCTTATGTATATGGCTAAGGAACTTTGTGGCATGGGCCCGTTGGAAATAATACTGAGAGGGTGGTGAATCAGTATTATCAAATCAATAAAACTTTTTCATTTCCATACTTAGATACATATACGCTACTTCAATTAAGGGAACCCGCATGTATACGCAACCGTGTCTAATGCAACTAGCGTATATCCAAAATACTTATGATTCAATTAATCCATTAAATGTTGATCTTTAGTTAGTGCATCAAAACTTCTTTAACCATATGTATAGTAAGCAGGTGCAGTAAAACAGAAGTGATCATCACACACAAGAAGCACACATCAACACCATGATATAAGGTGGAAACCAAATGTGGGTGAAAACCACCTGCTGCAAGTCGTCTCTATCTTCTTTTTATAAGAAACTTCTTTTACAATAGTTCTATATTGCTGCAGTCTTATACCAGTACGCAGGCTTCTACCTGCAGAAGGTTACAACCTTCTCTCGTTCTCCAGACTCTCCTAGAAGGGAGCTACAACCCCCTTAGCTCTTGTACTAGCCGATCCACTTACTAGTACGTAGCCAATCCACTTACAAGTACGTAGGTGCTGGCCTACTGAAATGCTCCAACCTTTACTTGTTCTCCAGCTGCTACTAGAAGGGAGCTACCACCCCCTTAGCTCTTGTACTAGCTGATGTACTAGTACATAGGTGACAACCTACAGAATGCAACACCCTTCTCTTTCTTCCTCCAGGTACCACGTTTCATACATTTTCAGACTCGATACTCCTAAAGCACAACACTATAATCTGAAGGCCACGTTTCATCCAATTTTCATACTGGACCCATCAATATCATTGAAGCACAAAACAATCAATACTATCATCATCAATTTCTGAATCACTGAAACATTGAAACCTTGTCAACAACACAGTCACCAGAACATAGAGCAGACTACAGAACTCTGCAATAACAATCAAAAGCAACTGCAACTTCAAACATCATACTTCATTATGTATACACTACTATGATGAATCAAACCCACGTACCTACGTGCTTTCACCAAAGCCAACCCACGTACAGATCTATACATATTCAATCATGACTTTGCAGCTGTTTCAGACATCAGTCATACCCAGATCATAACATACGTACAACAAAACATGCATCAATAATTCAGATCTAGTCTATCCATTATCAAACCATATAAAGATGATTCATTCCAAACCATTTGATCCCGATCTATCCTTAGATCTTGTTCTCCATCAACCGGTGAGATTCCTCCTTAGTTCAGATCAAGCAATGCATCATGAACCCATTGTCTGCATATTGGATCTCACACTTCATCAGATATTCAAGACTTTCTCAATACTCTTGCATAATGATCTTCTTCTCCTTTTATAGTCTTAGGCGTTTCACAATACCACGGTCCAAAACCATAACAAATCAATACCATGGACCCAATACTTGGGATAAACACTTAGATACATATACGCTACTTCAATTAAAGGAACCCACGTGTATACGCAACTGTGTCTAATGCAACTAGCGTATATCCAGAATACTTATGATTCAATTAATCCATTAAATGTTGATCTTTAGTTAGTGCATCAAAACTTCTTTAACCATATGTATAGTAAGAAGGTGCAGTAAAAAAGAACAGATCATCACACACAAGAAGCACACATGAACACCATGATATAAGTTGGAAGCCCAACGTGGGTGAAAACCACCTGCTGCAAGTCGTCTCTATCTTCTTTTAATAAGAAACTTCTTTTACAATAGTTCTGTACTGGTGCAGTCTTATACCAGTACGCAGGCTTCTACCTGCAGAAGGCTACAACCTTCTCTCATTCCCTAGACTCTCCTGGAAGGGAGCTACAACCCCCTTAGCTCTTGTACCAATCGATCCACTTACTAGTACGTAGGTGTTGGCCTACTAAAATGCTACAACCTTTAATGGTTCTCCCGCTGCTACTGGAAGGGAGCTACCACCCCCTTAGCTCTTGTACTAGCTGATGTACTAGTACGTAGGTGCCAACCTACAGAAGGCAACAATCTTCTCTTTCTTCCTCCAGGTACCACGTTTCATCCAATTTTCATACTGGACCCATCAATATCATTGAAGCACAAAATAATCAATACTAGCATCATCAATTTCTGAATCACTGAAACACTGAAACCCTGTCAACAACACAGTCACCAGAACGCAGAGCAGACTACAGAACTCAGCAATAACAATCAAACCCAACTGCAACTTCAAACATCATACTTCCTTATGTATACGCTACTACGATGAATCAAACCCGCGTACCTACACGCTTTTGCCAAAGCCAACCCACATACATATCTATACATATTCAATCATGACTTTGCAGCTGTTTCAGACATCAGTCATACCCAGATCATAATAGGCGTACAATAAAGCATGCATCAATAATTCAGATCTAGTCTATACATTATCAAACCATATAAAGATGATTCATTCCAAACCATTTGATCCCGATCTATCCTTAGATTTTGTTCTCCATCAACCGATGAGATTCCTCCTTAGCTCAAATCAAGCAATGCATCATGAACCAATTGTTTGCATACTGGATCTCACACTTCATCAGATATTCAAGACTTTCTCAATACTCTTGCATAATGATCTTCTTCTCCTTTTATAGTCTTAGGCCTTTCACAATACCACGGTCCAAAACCATAGCAAATCAATACCATGGACCCAATACTTGGGATAAACACTTAGATACATATACGCTACTTCAATTAAGGGAACCCGCGTGTATACGCAACTGTGTCTAATGCAACTAGCGTATATCCATAATACTTATGATTCAATTAATCCATTAAATGTTGATCTTTAGTTAGTGCATCAGAACTTCTTTAACCATTTGTATAGTAAGCAGGTGCAGTAAAACAGAACAGATCATCACACACAAGAAACACACACCAACACCATGATATAAGGTGGAAACCCAATGTGGGTGAAAACCACCTACTGCAAGTCGTATCTATCCTCTTTTAATAAGAAACTTCTTTTACAATAGTTCTGTACTAGTGCAGTCTTATACCAGTACGCAGGCTTCTACCTGTAGAAGGCTACAACCTTCTCTCATTCTCCAGACTCTCCTGGAAGGGAGCTACAACCCCCTTAGCTCTTGTATCAACCGATCCACTTACTAGTATGTAGGTGCTGGCCTGCTGAAATGCTCCAACCTTTACTCGTTCTCCCACTACTACTAAAAGGGAGCTACCACCCCCTTAGCTCTTGTACTAGCTGATGTACTAGTACGTAGGTGCCAACCTACAAAAGGCAACAACGTTCTCTTTCTTCCTCCAGGTACCACGTTTCATACATTTTCAGACTGGATACTCTTGAAGCACAACATTATAATTTGAAGGCCACGTTTCATCCAATTTTCATACTGGACCCATCAATATCATTGAAGCACAAAACAATCAATACTAGCATCATCAATTTCTGAATCACTGAAACACCGAAACCCTGTCAACAACACAGTCACCAGAACACAGAGTAGACTACAGAACTCTGCAATAACAATCAAACCCAACTGCAACTTCAAACATCATACTTCATTATGTATACGCTACTATTATGAATCAAACCTGCGTACATACGCGCTTTCACCAAAGCCAACTCGCGTACAGATCTATACATATTCAATCATGACTTTGCAGCTGTTTCAGACATCAATCATACCCAGATCATAACAGGCGTACAATAAAACATGCATCAATAATTCAGATCTAGTCTATCCCTTATCAAACCATATAAAAATGATTTATTCCAAACCCTTTGATCCTGATCTATCCTTAGATCTTGTTCTCCATCAACCGGTGAGATTCATCCTTAGCTCAAATCAAGCAATGCATCATGAACCCATTGTCTTCATACTGGATCTCACACTTCATCAGATATTCAAGACTTTCTCAATACTCTTGCATAATGATCTTCTTCTCCTTTTATAGTCTTAGGCCTTCCACAATACCATGGTCCAAAACCATAACAAATCAATACCATGGACCCAATACCTGGGATCAACACTTCTGACGAGATACCATGGCCCAAAACCATAGTTTCAAATACCAAGGACTAAATGTACACACTTTTCCGGGCATGAATGTGCGTGCATACACATACGCGACTTGGTAATGTCTAACATGTGTGTATACGTTGCTTTGTTTGGACCAACCTGCGTATATGTTGTTTTCATTCACAGAACCTGCGTGTATACGCGCCTTTGCTTCACTGGAACTGCGTACAGATCTATAAAGGATAATTCACTCTTTCAAACATTATTGTAGTCTGATCATCAATTCCTTGCTACTAACCTGCTACACTATGATTTGTCATCTGTGTGATTTGCCATCAAGGACAACACTTGTCTCATAATGCCAACAATCTCCCCCTTTGGACTTGATGGCAAAGCTGATTTGTCATACTGAGAACTATCATTTGATTCCTTTGAGCTGTTTGGCATCCATGCATTCAGTCACATCTGATATCTCTTCTGTAGATTCATCTAGTTATAAATAAGTGAGATGTTCTTCTATGAGTGGGTTGCCATCAAGTACAACACATGCATCATAATGCCAACAATATCCCCCTTTGGACTTGATGGCAACAAAACCAAATCACTCTCCCCCTTTGACATCAAGGGCAAAGGGTAGACCAAGATAATCTCGTTCCTTGATAATCATTTCGCTGACCATACTCCCCCTGAGTACCTGCTGAAACCTAGAAATGAGCTCCCCCTTTATATATGCCAAGGTGTACCAATCTGTCCATGCTCCTTCCGAGTACATGTTGAAAACTCTGTTCAGCTGAAGAGTGTTGTTCATGCTCCCCCTGACTATAAGCAAGATCTGCAAAAAGATGTTCTACAAGAAGAACATGACTCTATCATAACCGACCTTCCTATTACTAAGGACTGATACATACATCCATCTCCCAACCAAGTGGGAATTGAATCATCTACCCAACCAAGTGGGGATACATCAAGGTTTACGCATGATAACATAAGAGTATAACATCATCCATCTCAGGCATAGAGGGGGTATAGATTACATCAGAGGAGATTTCATCAAATGACTACAATAGATAGAGACACACTATTACATCATGAGTCTTGATATGACCTTTACATGAGACCAAACATCTAAATAAGGCCATGATAGTCATCAGCACAATGTATGATCTGCACCATAAGCATCTGTGAACAACATCTAGACCAGCAATCATGTTCTCCCTCTGTACCTATTCCATCTGTGCCAGATGGTCTCTGTCAGGCCCATATTAGACTCTTCTCATCTTGAGTTTGGCCCACTAATTTCCTTCAAATCAACATATACGCGACTGTAAACATGCATATATACGTGGATCCTCCTTATGAAACTCGCATATACAACCACTTCCAGATCAGTAACCTGTAAATGTCCTATAACAAGGTATGTCTACATCTAGATATCAATTGATCCTTTTGAACAGAATTCTGCATATGACATACAAAATCATTCACGTTATATGATATGTGAAAAACACCATAGCCATTTCATCAACATCAAGATCTACATGATCCAAATATCATCACATGGGAACATCTGCATCAATCAACATATGTAAGTATAAACCTATCATCATACGGGTAAGAACTCATCATCATCATATCTATAACAATGCAACTCCATGTATCCAGAAATATGTATCTAGAGCTCAAGACAAGACTTCTTGATATCATTAACAGCAACAATCCTCATCCATATGAGTGCCAAGAAATTATAGGAATCATGCATCATAACTGCATTATATGATCTTTATGCATATGACGACAGCAGCATATGAGTGACTCATCATCAAGCTTTGTACTTCTCCTTATCCATATGAAGATCACCATGTAAGCACCATACATGCATCATCAGAGAATCAACCACAAATCTGATCAACAATGTATTGTTGACAAGTCATAACCATAGCAAGATGTATTATTAAGCCATATAAGCATCATCACCAAGGGCTACTAACCATAATTCCAACAATGCAACATATGCTCCCCCTGAACCTGTGCCATCTTGTTTACTATCAGATCTGATCATGCATATATTAGCAAGAAGTATCAAGGCATTATCATCATCAAGTTAGGATCAAAAACACTTCTAAACCTCTTACAAGTATCAAGACATTTCCTCACATCATCAGCAGATTGTAACCATTACCAAACAAAACAAATAATGGACTGAATCATATTAGCCCCTTTTTCTGAGCCTGTCCCTACTGCTTTTCCTTAGATTGACATATACGCGACTGTGCAGTGTGTAACTCACGTATATACGTGACTTCCTTTTATGCAACTTGCGTATGAGATTTAGGACACTGAAGTTTTATACTTTCAGCTCCTTCTGAGTCTGTTATGTCTGTGTTGTGCTGTGTCTGAGTATATTGTGTTGTGCCACATTTTTCTGACTGTACTTCCTTATTCTTCCATATCTTCAAGCGTGATGATGTTTTCTCCTTATGTTATGGAGCACATACCTTGTTCTTGCATTCCTTTGCTATATGTCCAAGATTCTTACATGTATAACATCTCATATGTTTCATATTCTTCCTGTAGCAATCAGCAGCTTTGTGTCCAAACATATTGCAAGAAAAACAGTATCCATTAAAGTACCTGGAATGTGATGATATTTCTGCATGACGGTCTTGAACCACTCTTCTTCTGCATCTGGCTGCAACATGTCCAAGATTATGACATACATAACATTCAACCTTATTCATTGGAGGAGTAAAATATTTCCTTTGAAGAATTTCTTTCCTTGGCTGTTGATGGTGTTGACCTCTCATCTCCTTGTTGAGAATTTCAGATTTTGCATTAGATTCCATTGTCTTACTTTGTGAACTAGATTCTTCTTCAATAGATTCATGAAAACCAAGACCAGTTTTGATAGCAGGAGATCTTTGACTACTAAGAATATCATCCAAGATCTTAGTACTATCTTGAAATCGTAAGAGCTTATCCTTTTCTTCTAATTTATCATTTAGAATATTTACCTCAACCTAAAGTTGCTCTTCCCTTTCATGATGTTGCTTCTTCATGTTTTCTTCAATTTTTCTTTCTTCTTCCAACTGATGTCTTAGTTCAAGAACTTCATTTTCTTGTTTTTCAAGAGCTTGGAGTAGTTCTTTATTCTGCTTCTTTGATTCTTCAAGATCTTCCTTTAGCGAGAGGATCGTAGCTTCAAGCCTTTCATAGTAACTGGATCTATGTATGAGTTTCTTTATTGTTGTGCTTCTTTCATTTACTTCATTTCTTAATGATGTCACTTCATCGTGCAACTTTTGACATTTTTCCTTGAATAGCTTCCTTACCTTGTTTCCTTCCTCTAGTTGAGCTTTTAGTTTGGTAGATTCTTCTTTGAAGACAAATTCCCTTTTGTTCAATAGATCTTGTTGATTTCTAATTTTGTTTGTGAGCCTTTTAAATTCTATCTCTATTTGATATCTTTATTGCTCACCCATAAGAGCACATTCAGTTGTTTCACTATCACTTTCATCATCTTCAAATGGATAGATAACAGGATCACCAGAGGATAACAAATTCATACTTGATAGTTCTTGTTCATCTTCATTCTGAAGTGATTCTGAATCTGACATGCTTCTTCTGCATATTCCCCATTCGATTCTTCCACTGTCATAGTCCTTCTGAGATGTCTTCTTCTTCTTAGGTGCTTTCTTCTTGAGCTTCTTTCCCATTGTTCTACGGATCTCCTTTGAGCGATCAAGCTTCTACCAAAGGACCTGCTCTGATACCAATTGTTGGAAATAATACTGAGAGGGGGGGTGAATCAGTATTATCAAATCAATAAAACTTTTTCATTTCCATACTTAGATACATATACGCTACTTCAATTAAGGGAACCTGCATGTATACGCAACTGTGTCTAATGCAACTAACGTATATCCAAAATACTTATGATTCAATTAATCCATTAAATGTTGATCTTTAGTTAGTGCATCAGAACTTCTTTAACCATATGTATAGTAAGTAGGTGCAGTAAAACAGAAGAGATCATCACACACAAGAAGCACACATCAACACCATGATATAAGGTGGAAACCAAATGTGGGTGAAAACCACCTGCTGCAAGTCGTCTCTATCTTCTTTTAATAAGAAACTTCTTTTACAATAGTTCTCTACTGGTGCAGTCTTATACCAGTACGCAGGCTTCTACCTGCCGAAGGCTACAACCTTCTCTCGTTCTCCAGACTCTCCTGGAAGGGAGCTACAACCCCCTTAGCTCTTGTACTAGCCCCCGATTCCACTTAGTACGTAGGTGCTGGCTACTAAATGCTCCAACCTTTACTCGTTCTCCAGCTGCTACTGGGAGGGAGCTACCACCCCTTAGCTTCTTTGTACTAGCCTGATGTACTAGTATGTAGGTGCCACCTATAGAAGGGCAACAAACTCCTCTTTCTTCCTCCAGGTACACGTTTCATACATTTTCAGAATGGGATTCTCCTGAAGCACAACACTATAATCTAAAGGCCACGTTTCATTCCAATTTTCATACTGGACCATCAATATCATTGAAGGCACAAAACAATCAATAGCTAGCATCATCAATTTCTGAATCACTGAAACACTGAAACCCTGTCAACAACATAGTCACCAGAACACAGAGCAGACTACAGAACTCTGCAATAACAATCAAACCCAACTGCAACTTCAAACATCATACTTCATTATGTATACGCTACTACGATGAATCAAACTTGCGTACATATGCGCTTTCGCCAAAGCCAACCCATGCACAGATCTATACATATTCAATCATGACTTTGCAGCTGTTTCAGACATCAGGCATACCCAGATCATAACAGGCGTACAATAAAACATGCATCAATAATTCAGATCTAGTCTATCCATTATCAAACCATATAAAGATTATTCATTCCAAACCATTTGATCCTGATCTATCCTTAGATCTTGTTCTCCATCAACCGGTGAGATTCCTCCTTAGCTCAGATCAAGCAATGCATCATGAACCCATTGTCTGCATACTAGATCTCACACTTCATCAGATATTCAAGACTTTCTCAATACTCTTGCATAATGATCTTCTTCTCCTTTTATAGTCTTAGGCCTTTCACAATACCATGGTCCAAAGGCATAACAAATCAATACCATGGACCCAATACTTGGGATCAACACTTTTGACGAGATACCATGGCCCAAAACCATAGGTTCAAATACCAAGGACTAATTGTACGCACTTTTGGGCCATGGCATCTCGTCAGAAGTGCATGTGCATACATGTGCATGAATGTGCATGCATACGCATACGCGACTTGGTAATGTCTAACTTGCGTGTATATGTGGCTTTGTTTGGACCAACATGCGTATATGCTATTTTCATTCACAAAACATGCGTGTATACATGCCTTTGCTTCACTGAAACTGCGTACAAATCTATAAAGGATAATTCACTCTTTCAAACATTCTTGTAGTCTGATCATCAATTCCTTGCTACTGACCTGCTGCACTATGATCTGTCATCTGTGTGATTTGCCATCAAGGACTACACTTGTCTTATAATGCCAACAATATCCCCCTTTGGACTTGATGGCAAAGCTAATTTGTCATACTGAGAACTGTCATCTGATTCCTTTGAGTTGTCTGGCATCCCATGCATTCAGTCACATCTGATATCTCTTCTGTAGATTCATCTAGTTATAAATAAGTGAGATGTTCTTCTACGAGTGGGTTGCCATTAAGTACAACACATGCATCATAATGCCAACAGGGCCTTTATCCAAAATCATATCAACATTTGTTTAGTGTAGATGAAGGATATCTTCATGAATATGCTTGCAATCACTTTTCCAATGAAGGCCAAGGCACTACAAGTACTCTACCTTGGTGTGAGGCCTCTATTTTCTCTTTCTTTATATCATCTTTTACTCAAAAATGCCTCATGATTTTGTTTAGTTTGAATGGCTATTATCATGGTTTTCTACATTCTTGGAGACAACAAAGTAATTATTTACTATTTCCTATGATTCCCTTGCTTTAATGAGATTTAAACATTAAAAGCATCATTAATAATATTTTTTGTGTTGGTAGGTGAAAAATTAGATGATTACATTTTTACGCATATGCCAATAGGCTTTGATCCTGCACTCAGCTCCTTATACTCTACGTCAGATTACTATACCAATTGGGATTCCTACACTCATGAGGATTCTTGCACCATTTTGCATGGTTCCTACACCATGCATCATATTCCTACACTCGTGAGGATTCCTACACTAATTTATTATAAGATTGTCTGGTTCCTGCACCATGTATCAAGTTCTTGCACTAGAGTCAAAGAATGCGTAGATTACTTCAATTAGTCAAATTTGGAGGACATTACTTACCTGGCAGTATGAATATCAGCTCGAGGATATTTTGGGAAATGCTTGTTGGTAAACATCATATTTATTTTACACGACTAGTCGAAGACTGATAAAATATGAGCCATTTACCAAAGCAGTCCCTGATATTCCGGATTCATATCCTCTATTCGACATTCAGTTGCACCAAGACTAGATCTAACTTGTATCCATGGAAAACTGTTACGATTTGTAATCTGTTCCTTTTGTATTTGATTGGCTTGTTAATAACCCGATTTGTAATGTAAATATCTGTATAAACTGGAAGATGGCTTGGAGCCAAAGGGGGGTGAGAGGAGATAGTCCCAATGTAGTATTATGCGAGTATAGTCGACATGTGGATCACTCATGTTTACTGGAGTCCGATATTTTCCTACACTATGTAAATATTGCACTTTCAAGATTAATTGATGCACTTCATGTCAAGTTCTTTTCAATTCAGTTGAACATTTCATGTTTATAACCTCTGTGTGAACCATATTGTTGACAGAGGGTGTAAGATGGCTGGGTTGGCTACCATACTAGCTCAACACCATTCTGAATTATTCAGTATTAGGTTGGATTACGATGTGCTGACAAAAGATCATTTAATTCATCATTTATTCTGTGAGAATCCTTAGATTAGATCGTAATATTTATTTTTTGATAGTCTCTTTCCTTCTTTCAAAGTCGATGCCATTTTATTTTTTGCATTTAACACAATATTGGAAAATTGTTCTTAAGTTGAAAATATTTATTTACAACGAATATTAGATCGAATTGTGTGTCACCTCTATCGATTTCATGCATACATGTGGTATGTCTCTCCTAGTGTTTTGTATTCACCGTGTCGGCGTATGCTTTGAAACTCTGCCTCTACAGGATTTTATTGCACAATTACACTCTTTTAAATTGGCTTAGATCCAATGGATTCTTGTGGGTTTGTGCTTGAGAATACGAGATCGATTTCACCTTAATGATTTGAATGATTATGATTTAGAGCATAGGTGTATGGATATGGAGAGATCATAGCCTATTGACATCTTTCTTGTATCGATCAAATTTTAAATAGCTTTGTTTACAGAGGTTGTGTATTCATCAGGTGTAGAGGCCGCATATACATATTTTTGTTATTAGCCATTTGAATCGTGATTCCTTCATGTTAGAGAGCCTGCATTGATAAAGGGAAACTACATCATGTTTGAGATCAATAATGTTTCTCCCACATTGTAGTTTCCATCAAAATTTTGGTCATTTTCTAAATCAAGATTTAGTTTTGTTACAAAGGGACAAAGAAGGTGAGAGAATTTATATTAGTGTGATTTATTTAATAGATTTGTTTACATAGTAAATATATCTCCCAAGGTTGGATGATGCTTTCAGGTTTTTATTTCTTAAAAGGATTTTGTTACACAAAGACAGATGAGGTAGAATTAGGGCAGACTTGTTTTAATTTTCTTTGAACAAATAATGGTTTGAATTGATCTTGAGTTTAAATTTATTTAATCATCTACAATCTTCCATTTTCTTATGATCCTCAGTTTGAATTGATAGGCACTGCTTGGTCTCCAGTTAAACGATAATTGGAATTTACCTTTTGCCAATAATTAGGATTTCCTTTTGCAATTGCTAATAGTATGGTTTGTCTTTTATTTTCCAAATGTTAGATTGAGGTTTGTTTCCAACTGTACAGATTGGTGTTTATGCTTTCCAAAGTTTCCTTTGAAGTGCAAGATTTAATTTAATTTGTTGAGATTGATGTGCAAGTTAGACTAGAATTTTATTTGCAAGTTGTTGGGAGCTCTCTCTGGAATTTCCAATGCTATGCCTCGAAGTTCACAAAATATCAAATTGACAATTAAATATTGCTACATTAATATGCCTTATATTAAACCCAACATTTTGGCACCATTTCCAGGGATGCATTTAGGGGATAGACCTTGGTAACCTGCTGCAGTTTCGTTTTCTTTTCACCTAGTTTCTCTTGTAAGTTTATGTTCTTTGAAGTTATTTATTTCATGTATATCTTGGTTATTTCAAGGTTTTTCACTTCTAGGGTGCTATAAGAACCCCCCAATATATGCATTACCATTGTGCTGACAGAATACACCAGCTGGCTTGTTGAGAACCAGAAAATGGTAGTTTGAGGAATCATTCAATGAGGAGTTTTGATGGTGCTATAAAGTCATACAAATCATCCAATTAAGAACTAACAAGTGGAAATTTTAATATTTTTCTTGAACATAAAGATAATATTATTAAATATTTTATTTCAAAATTAGATGATTTGCAGGAAGAACAGAAAAAGGATGAAGAACCACTATTGATCTATTGTGCCAACTTTATGAAGAAACACTTCATTAGAATGTGTCCACTTAGTAGTCTGAAAGTTTGCAGAATTTGTGAAGAGGCTCATGAAACAGAACATTGCCCATCACTACCATGTTTGTTGAAGCTACTCAGAAAATCAAGTAAGGAATTGAATCAATTTCTAGGTATAAGTCAAACCCCATCATCATTTAATACTTGGAACAATGTTTATTATCATTAGTAGGTTCCTCAACAAATTTATAATCTTTCAGTTCCATGGAAAACTTTTAATCCTCCTCCAATTTAATACCCTACTTCATGGCCACAATGGCCCTCTCCTTGGCCCCCTTCTTTGAGTCAGATATCCCTGTGGCCTCAAGAATGGTTTGGAGCCTCTTCCCTAGGGAAGTCTTTGATGAAAAATCAACAACAACCACAATTACCACTTAATGCACCATTAAGTTATCCTCGTCCAGGGTCACAACTACCTGTGCAAACTTACCCTAATCCTTACCCCAGCCCATGCTCCAACCCAAACCCTAGACCTAACCCTAGTCCATACCTTAATCCAAACCTTATACCTATCCCTAATCCAAACCCTAGACCTAACCCTAGTCCAAATCCTAACCGAAATCCTAGTCCTAATCCAAAGCATAGTCCAAGCCTTAACTTAAACCATAGCCCAAACCATAACCCCCCTAATCTACACATGTAGGTTGCACAACAATTTGAAACACCTATTATTCCCATTGACTCCCCTATTGAGTGTAATGATATATCTTCGATGTTGGGGGAAGGGATGAATTTGGAAACATCTCCTATCACTACAGAACATTCACCCCAAGAAGATCTAATTCAAATACCATTGGAGGAGAAATATTTAATTGGAACTTGTTCTAAAACTGTTGTTAAAACTCAAAATCCTAGAATATCCCTCAACCATTCTTGTCAACATGAAAATCTGATATTTGAGCCCGAACTTGAGTGGTTTTTCTTTTCTCTTTCACTAGATCGGTTATGCCTCCCAGAGAGTGTTTAACAAGACGTGTAAGATTTGTACAAGTTGGAAAATTATAAATATGTGGACTCCATTGAATCTTAGTTTTAGGCAATCGTCAGCACACCTTATTCCCTCATCATTCGAAAACTCTTGGTGCCATATCAATTAAAGAAGTTGGTTTCTCATACTTTGGTATGTGTTGAAGTTTATTCTTTAAAACTATGTGTGAGTATAACTAGCATTTTGTTACGCATAGGGCTACATTGGAAGTACTCCACTTGAAGGAGATCTTCCTCTCTCTAAATTAGGGTAGGGTAGTTTAAGAGTAATGAATAAAAATGTCATTTGAAATGAAATTGTTACATCAACACTCTTGAAACTGCAATTCCCAAGGAACAACTATTAAAATTCATGTCATTAAGCACTCTTGTAGTAAGACTTGTCAAAAGAAATTCACTCTTAATACCTCATATTTTATAAAGTGACTTCGATTATTGACCGATATTATTCATTAGGTCAGTTATGGGTATTGTTATAGTAATGTTTAATACTTCCATTCATAAGAATAAAAACCTACTTCTAGCCTATTCATTCCAACAAACTATCATCCAAGAAACCTTTTCAAGTTTCTCTTCGAAGGTATTGATGAAAATCCTCCTCTGGTCGACGACTCCAATAAAACCCTAACAAGATCTCATGAGAACCCTAGCATGATCAACTTGAGGAATATTTCAGTCATTATCTAAGATGTTTTAATTAAAATGAGTCTTTAGGGTAGTAGGACCAACCTTTAAATATTAGTAATTAAAAACTTTTCACGCCATCCTATGTTCTTAAGAAGCAGATTTTCCTCCCCACTTATTAAGTACCCTATCTAGGGCTAATCATAATCAGAGTTTTTTTTTAACAAATTAATTGACGGATAGAAGGCCTCATTACAAGTCAACCTACCATTATCATGGGTCCTAACGAGAATTACATTACCTCTACTGGTCACCAATATAGGGTAATGGCTTTCAATTGAAAAGATGGAAGACAAGAGGTCTCATTATGAGCCGACTTTCTCATTCTTGTTAGTTATTGTGAATGAAACTGTCGTTAGCTGGTTACCAAGCTAGGATAGTGGACTTCAATTAATTTCTAAACAAATGTAAATTATTTTAGTTGACCTTGAATCTATATCTAATATATGAGACAAAAGCATTTCGCAGGTTTAAAAGCAACCCCTTTCGAGGCTATAAATGCCTATTGGCAGCAGGGCCATGTCTGTGGTATTAAAGTTGATTTTACGCTATGATTCACTTGGTAGTTTTTGTCTTTCCCTAAACTCATTATCATATCTCTCTGAGAATGGATTTAAGATCCTTCCGGCATTATGATTTGGAGTTATCTTTTGGAATAATTTGTTTTTATGGAAGTGGGACCCTTAGTGCAAGTGATTCACTTTGCCCAGACAAGAGGAGCTTCAACTATATGTTGGATAATGGTAAGATGGTCACTGTGGGAAGGTATTATTATGTTTATTCTTAACACCATGGATTTCAAATCATCTCACTTATATTTACAATGAGGATATCAAAGTAACAATTATGATCAAGGCTACCCCTGAGATACTTGTGGAAATTTTAATAACTGGTTATTTTATTTAGTAATAACACCATCCTTGCAATTTAGTATTCCTATGGTAGCCCTTGTGTTAGACTCTCTTAAAATTAGTCTTGATAAATAAAGAGCCCAACATACACTCTATTTTTTAAGAAAAGGAAATGTTGATTACACAAAGTTGCAAGAACGCTATTATGAGTGTAAAGGTCATCCATAGATGTTTTAATCTTGTTTTTTGCTAGGGAGAGACAGTACAAAAAATTATTTTCTTGCATGAGGACATGCAAGATGATCAACATAGGGGGATGTGAGGCCTCTATTTTGTCTTGCTTTATATCACCTTTTACTCGGAAATACCTCATGCTTTTTTTTAGTTTGAATGGTTATTGTTGTGGTTTTGCGCATTCTTGGAGACAATAAAGTAATTATTTACTATCTACTATGATTCCCTTGTTTCAACCAGATTTATACATTAAAAACATAATTAATAATAGTTTGTGTGTTTGCAGGTGTAAACTTAATTGATTACATTTTTACACATATGCCAACAAGCTTTAATCGTGCACTCACCTCATTATATTATGCATCAGATCCATATACCAATTGGGATTCCTGTACTCATGTCGGTTGCTGCACCAGTTTATTGTAAGATTTTTTGGTTCCTGCACCATGTATCAAGTTCTTGCACTAGAGTCAAAGAATGCGTAGACTACTTCAATTTGTCAAATTTGGAGGACATTACTTACCTGGCAATTTGAATATCAGTTCGAGGATATTTTGGGAAATGCTTGTTGGTCAACATCACATTTATTTTACACCACTAGCTGCAGACCAAGAAAACAGGAGCCATTACCAAAATAGTCCCTCATATTCTAGATTTAACTCCTCTATTTGACATTCAGTTGCACCGAAACTAGATCGAACTTGTATCCATGGAAAATTGTTACGATTTGTAATTTGTTCCTTTTGTATTTGATTGGCTTGTTAATAGCCCGATTTGCAATGTAAATATCTATATAAACTAGAAGATGGCTTGGAGCCAAAGGGGGAAGAGAGGAGATGGTCCCAATATAGTATTACACGAGTATAGTTGACTTGTGGATCACTCCCTTTGTTTGTTGGAGTCTGATATTTTCCTGCACCATGTAAAGAATGTACTTTCAAGATTAATTGAACCACTTCATGTCAAGTTATTTTCAATTTGGTTGAACATTAGATGTTTATAATCTCTATGTGAACCAGAGTGTTGACAGAGGGTATGAGTTGGCTGGTTTGCTCGCTAGACCAATTTGACACCACTCTGAATTATTAAAGACTAGGATGGATAGCGATGTGCTGACTGAAGAGTGTTTAATTCATCATTTACTATGTGAGAATCGTAATATTAGATCATAATATTTATTTTTTGACAGTCTCTTTCCTTCTTTCAAAGTCAATGTCATTTTATTTACTGCGTTTAATATGATATTGGAATTTTTTTCTTTAAGTTGAAAATATTTCTTTACAACGAATACTAGATCAGATTGTGTGTCACCTTTGTCGATTTCATGCATACATGGGGTTTGTCTCTCCTAGTGTTTTGTATTCACGGTGTCGACTTATTCCTTGAGACTCCGACTTTATAGGATTTGATTGCACAATTCCACTCTTTTAAATTGGCTTAGATCCAATGGAATCTTGTGGGTTTATGCTCCAGAATAAGAGATCAATTTCACCTTAATGATTTGAATGATTATGATTTATAGTAGAGGTGTATCGATATGGCCTAATCGTAGCTTACTAAGATATTTCTTGTATCAATCGAAATTTAAATAACCTTGTTTACAGAGGTTGTGTATTCATTAGGAGCACATACCACATATACATATTTTTGTTATTAGCCATTTGAATCGTGATTCTTGCATGTTGGAGAGCCTACGTTGATAAAGGGAAAATACATCATGTTTGAGAATGATAATGTTTCTCCCACATTGTAGTTTCCATCAAAGTTTTGGTCATTTTCCAAAGCAAGATTTAGTTTTGTTACAGAGGGATAAAGAAGGAAAGTTAATTTATATTAGAGGAATTTATTTCATAGATTTGTTTACATAGTAAACATATATATGCCAAGGTTGGATGATTCTTTCAGGTTTTTATTTCTTAAAAGGATTTTCTTACACAAAGAGAGATGAGGTAGAATTAGGGCAGACTTATTTTAATTTTCTTTACACAAAGAATGGTTTGAATTGATATTGAGTTTGAATTTCTTTCATCATTTACAGTCTTCCATTTTATTATGATCCTCAGTTTGAATTGATAAGCATCACTTGGTCTCCTGTTAAATGATAATTAGAATTTACCTTTTGCCAATAATTAGGATTTCCTTTTGCAATTGCTAATAGTAAAGGTTTGTCTTTTATTTTCCAAATGTTAGATTGAGGTTTGTTTCGAATTATCTGGATTGGTGTTTATGCTTTATGAAGTTTCCTTTGAAGTGAATGATTTAATTTAATTTGTGGAGATTGATGCCCAAGTTAGACTAGAATTTGATTTGTGGGTTGATGGAGGCTCTCTCTGGCATTTCCAGTGTTGCACCTCGAAGTTCACGAACTCCCGAATTGATAATTAAATGTTGGTTCCTTCATATGTCTTATATTTCACCCAACACTTGGTAGGAGTATTGAACTTGAGGTCATAACGCTGATGAATGGGCTTCGTCCTTGCTCAGAGTAGTAAAATATCTTGCACTTCGAATAGAGATATGGTAGAAAGGAAAAACCATATGGCCAATTAATATTTTGTTGGTGATATGGATGATTATAAATTACTATGGCTTGCAACCAAGACTACTTAAAGATTGTAAAAGAGGGAGATTCTTACAATATTAAGTTTCTATAAATTTTAGTATGCATTAAATGTATATTGTTGGCTATGTCCTCAGGAGATTGTAGTGGTGGTGGGCAAAGAGGAGAAATAATAAAAGAGAGACGCTGCTAAGATACAAATTTAGGTTGAACATAAATGGATCCTTTTGGGACCTTTGCAAGACAACTTCTCTATTGACACATCTTCAAACTAAACAATTTTGGAGGATAATATGCAATCTAGATTAGTTTATATATTAACTACTAATTTAGAGTATTGCATGTAAAAAAAAGGAGAAAGTCATGGAAAAAATGGGTCTTCCTTTATGCATGTGATCCAGGTGGCTCCAGAGAGACACACAGGACAAAGATGGCTCAAAAATCAAAGTGTTTGGATTATCCTTGAAATAGGTTCATGTTAAGTATCTCGTCATGGTGATCACGAAGGTGCGAACATCTCGTCAAACCAAGCTCGTATGCGAAAGATAGAGCTCTTCAAAGTTTGATATGACAAGGGAAAAGGGGGGCCCATAGTGTGCCACATGGCATCCCAGTAATCAGGTGGGACCCATAGGGTAGCCCATCAAGCATTGACACTTGGTGTTTTTTTCATTGGTCTCCTAAACCTGCATAAGAGACAAAAATCATTTTTATGGAAAATGGTTAGTAAATAACTATATAACAAAATTTGTTTTAAAATATAGTTATTAATATAACTATATGAAAACAATAATTATTATAAGGCCAACGGGCCACAAGCTCCCACCGGCCCAAATCGCAATTGCAACCAAAAAACAAGTCAAATATGGTTTCTCCACAACCTTCACACACACACACACACACATATATATCAGGTCGAGCACGCCACCAGCGGGGACCCAGCCCACACCTTATCACCCCAACCCAATATATATGCCATCGATTGCAATGTGTCGACACCGCGCCAATCACCGATTATATATCGTCGATATGAATATCGGCGAAGCCACCATATATCGCACCAATTATTACGCCAACCACCATGTCGATTGCCCCAATTAGGAATTTCGATCACCGATTAGGAATGTTTCCAATATAGATATTGGCGAAACCACGTAAATCGCGTCGATAACGTACCCAGCGCCATGTTAAGCGCTGATTTCCAAGGCCAATCGCCGATTTTAATGCATCGATAATGTGGTAACGACAGGGTTTAAAGGGTGAACCGCCTAATGCAGACTTGACCCCCATTAATTTATGATTTCAAGTTTTAAAAGAAACTGTGATATATTATTTTGGGAAGGGCGGGGTTTGACCGCTTGAACTCCTCCCTATTAACAAACGATTTTTACCAATCCTCCTAACCAATCACCTTGGTAAATCTGCCGAAGTCCTTCTTTATAAACGCAGATTTTTTACCTCTACACAGAATTCGAGGAGGTGGAATATGGTCATGCTTTTCAAGGCAATTAACTAATACTTTAATGTAGGAACCATGAATTTTGCAGGATGGCAAAATTTTCACTTTGTCAGAAATTGACAAATTTTATATGAATTTTACACTTCTCATCGCCACAAACACACTGGTGTTATTCATTTCTTCATTAGAGTTTTGCATTTTTTGGACATTTCCAGAAGGCATGTGGAACCATGATTTCAGCAAAAATAGTTAGCGGAACCATGAGCCATGAAATTTTCCCAAAGAGGTAAAATTTTGACATTTCAAAATATAGTCAAGTTTATACTTGTTTTTCATGGTTTTCCGTAGGGATCGCAATGGTGAGATCATATTCACCATTTGAGTTGCAGATTTGCAGTCCATCCATGGAGCAGAATCTTTGAGGAATCCCAAGGGAATCTAAAAGATTCCTTAAGCCCAAAATTCTCAACTTCTCAGAATTCGGATTTTGGACAATCGATTCAGTACTACTTGACGCCACAAATCTAATGGTGTCTTTACATTTCTTATTCTCTCATTTCTTCTTTTAGCCACTTTTCTAAGTGCCAGCGCAGATGTCTACATTCATGTGCGCACAACCATCTTCATAGGATCAATGCCATGATATCGATGGTTCGAGCAGCTTCAGTAGTGTGACATACACTTCTTCATATGGTCCTTGGTTGTGAGGTATATGATGTGTTCATGTACTTCTTCTTTCTTCATTATAATGCATAGATCGTTGATTGATGTTGATGCAAGATCTTGTTTATTACATGTTGTCATGATTCCTTGCTTGATTTGATGCGGAATCTTCTATGTGATGTACTTTCTGTCATAACTCTTCATGTTATGTTTTGAGATCCCTT
The DNA here is from genome assembly GCA_000404065.3 of Pinus taeda. Lineage (NCBI taxonomy): Eukaryota > Viridiplantae > Streptophyta > Pinopsida > Pinales > Pinaceae > Pinus > Pinus taeda. Next base: position 36,466 of record APFE030011703.1, read on the forward strand.
GTTGTATGTTGTTGGGATACTCTTGTTGTCATCATGCATGTTTTATTTTGACATCCCTTTTGTGCCATGTTGGTAGGATGTTCATCATGCATGTTTTTGTATCATACTGATAGGAGTCTTTTGATTGAGAGTTCTAGTTATGGAACATCTCTTAGAGCATCTCCTGCGTGAGGGCATTTTTCCTTGTATGATCGTGACATCATCTCTTGTGTACATCACCATTATTGACAACACTTAATGCAACGGCCTACACCATCTTGACACTGGGGCCCGGAGACGTTGTCCCTCCTGGACGAACTCCGTTATCAACGCTTATGTTTTCATGTGCTGATGATTGTTATATTCCTCTTCTTTTATGCTTGCAGATGTATTCGTTAATGTTCTTTTCAAAAGCAATTTTAACACATCACGAAAGTAAAAGGTCTTGGAAGGGTCCTTCTTCACACCCGGACCTGGATCAAGTGGTATCAGAGCGGTCTTTGCATTGATGTGAATTGTAGTGTGAACAATGATAGAGGATGAAAGAGCAATATACGAGACCATGCTCGACATTTCCAAGAGAGTGAAAATTATGTATGAAACTCTACAAAAAGAGACAGAGGAAAAGGAGCAATTGCAGCTTTAGTTGCAAGCCACATAAGAGGCCATGGAAGAACTGAAGCAAAACAAACATAATCTTCAAATAGAGAACGATGAATTGAAGATGCGCCTACATGAAGAGAAAGAGGAAAAACAAAGTTTGCTATGACAGCTACAAGTAAAGGACGAGGCTTTGGAAAAGTTGTAGCGTAACCCATGTGAGGTAAAAAGTAGTTCTCCATCTTCATGTATGTTTCCTGATGATGATTTCACTGTGTTTGAAAATCACATCACAGGAATTGGCTCCAAACTGTTAAGGAGAATGGGGTATGAAGGAAAATGCTTGGGAGTTAATGGCCAAGGCATTGTCAACCCCATTAAAGTAGAGGAATTACCTCGTCAGGTAGGACTTGGGTATGCCAGGAAAGAAGTTGGGGAATGTGCTGAGACAATTAGCGAACCACCAACGACGGATGATGAGTAACCCTCATCAGTTCTTTCCAAATCGAAAGAGAAGGTAAAAGATGTTGATTTCCTTTTGATTTCATCTTCTCATAGTATGATATCTGTTGGAGATTTGGAGATCCCAATTACAGGGACAAACATGAGGCTCCTTACAAGGATGAGGCATGAGGAGAAAGAAGAACTTGGTGCTAATAACCAAGGAATCACTCAACCTTTGGAGGTTGTGCATGAACATCAATTTTCAGGCTCGAGATACACTAAAGGAGAGTGCTCAAAGGTGTCAGATTCATCCGAGACATCGTCGAGGAAAGAGAATGATGGGAAAACATTCCCATCATCCCATGGCAGTTTCCATTGCAAGGAGAGAGCTGAGGAAAGCTCTCATCGCCATACTGACATTAGAAACAACAAAGGAAGGTATAACCATTTTTTATATTTGAACTTTCATTTTGATTATGATCATGTTGTTAATAATAAACGACGATCAAGGCATTGAAAAACATGTACTTTTTGTGGTTTACCTAACCATACCATTTCTAGGTGTTGGAAAAGAATGACAACACTCATGAGGTGTGAAAGACCCTCTCAATAGCATGAAAAGAAACAGGTTAAGAAGATATGGAGGAAGAAAGCCTATTGCGGTCATTGCGACAGAAATGGCCATCAAAGAGCCACTTGCTGGAAGCTCCATCCAGAGCAGCGCCTTAAAGACAAAGTGTCGGTGCATGAACCAGGAAGAGCAATTGTTCGACAAGCAAAACAACCTCAAGGAGGTGACCCATTCACATTGATAAGTGAAAAATGGTTTTTTTGACATGTTTTAATTTCATGGTCATTCTTTTGTAAATCATTTGTTGCATTTTAAAGTCTAAAAGTGATGATGTGTTTCCATCACTTGGTCAACAACAATGATGTCTGGTCATGTTTTAAGTCGTATTTTGAGTTGCATGTTAAAACTCTGAAAGTGATGTTATGTTTCCATCACTTGTCAAAACAATAATGTTTGGCCCTATGTATGTAAATTGTGTGTTGCAATGATGAGGTGTTTTCCATCACTTTTTGAAGCAACAATGATATGTTTCCCTTGGTGTCATAGCTGGAGTATTACGTCCACCTTGATGTAAACTTGACCACCGAGTATGTGTTATAGACTCGTGGCAAGTGTGGGACATTTGGGTATTTAGTTGGTCAGTTCATTCAAAGCATGTAATTTGAAAAACAATGTACTACAAGTTGCAGAGGTAACAGGTATTGGCTCGTGGCTTAAGGCTCTAAAGAACAAAGGTGAAGGCGACGGAAGAGAGACCTTTTCAGGATGCTTGTGATGTAGACAAGGTACAGAGAAAGTTGCAGATTATTTTTCATTTTTTTGGAGGAGAAAAAGCTCCTCAGTAGGGAGGATTGATCCAGGTGGCTCCAGAGAGACACACAGGACAAATATGGCTCAAAAATCAAAGTGTTTGGATTATGCTCGAAATAGGTTCATGTTAAGTATCTCGTCGTCGTGATTGCGAAGGTGCGAATGGCTCATCAAACTGAGCTCATATGCAAAATATAGAGCTATTCAAAGTTTGATATGACAAGGGAAAAGAGGGGCCCACAGTGTGCCATATGGCATCCCAGTAAGCAGGTGGGACCCACATGGTAGCCCATCAAGCATTGACACTTGGCGTTATTTTCATTGGTCTTCTAAACCTGCATAAGAGATGAAAATCATTTTTATGGAAAATGGTTAGTCAATAACCATATAACAAAATTTGTTTTAAAATATAGTTATTAATATAACTATATGAAAACAACAATTATTATAAGACCAACAGGCCACAACCTCCCGCTGGCCCAAATAGCAATCTCAACCAAAAAACAAGTCAAATATGGTTTCAGGATCGACGGCCATAACCCCTGCCAAACCCTTCTCCACAACC
>APFE030011703.1:39724-50799 GCA_000404065.3 Pinus taeda
TATATATCGGGGTGGGCGGGCCACCAACTGTGGACTCGACCCACACCCTATCACCCCAATCCGATATATATGTCGCCGATTGTAATGTGCCGACACCGTGCCAATCACCGATTATATATCGCCGATATGGATATCGACGAAGCCACCATATATCGCATCGATTATTATGCCAACCACCATGTCGATCGCCCCGACTAGGAATGCCACCAATATAGATATCGGCGAAACCACGTAAATCGCACTAATAACGTCGCTAGTGCCCATGTTTAGCGCCAATTTCCAAGGCTAATCGCTGATTTTAATGTGTCGATAATGTAGTAACGGCGGGGTTTAAGGGGCGGGCCGCCCAATGTGGACCCGACCCCCATTAATGTATCATTTTAGATTTTAAAAGAAACTGTGATATATTATTTTGGGAGGGGCGGGGTTTGGCCACCCAACCTCCTCCCTATTAACCAGCGATTTTTACCAATCTTCCTAACTAATCACCTTAGTTAATCCGCTAAAGTCCTTCTTTATAAGCACAGAGATTTTACCTCTACATAGAGTTCGAGGAGGTAGAATATGGGCATGCTTTTTGACGCAGTTAATTAATATTTTAATGCAGGAACCATGAATTTTCTAGGAGGGCAAAATTTTCACTTTGTCAGAAATTGACAAATTTTATATGGATTTTACACCTCTCGTCATCACGAACACAATGGTACTGTTCATTTCTTCATCAGAGTTCTGAATTTTCAGTCATTTCCAGAATGGACGTGGAATCATGATTTCAGCAAAAACAGGTAGCAAAACCATGAGCCATGAAATTTTCCCAAGGAGGTAAAATTTTGACATTTCAGAATATAGTCAAGTTTATACTTGTTTTTCATGGTTTTCCGTAGGGATCACAATGGCAAGATCAGATTTTCCATCTGAGTTGCAAATTTGTAGTCCATCCATGGAGCAGAATCTTTGAGGAATCCTGGGGGAATCTAAAAGATTCCTTAAGCCCAAAATTCTCAACTTCTTAGAATTCGAATTTTGGACAATCAATTCAGTGCTACTCGATGCCACAAATCTAATGGTGTCTTGAGATTTCTTATTCTCTCATTTCTTCTTCTAGCCACTTTTCTAAGTGCCAGCGCAAATGTCCACATTCATGTGCGAGCAGCCATCTTCATACGATCGATGCCTTGAGATTGATTGTTCAAGCATCTTTAGCAGTGTGACATCCACTTATTCAGATGGCCCTTGGTTGTGAGGTATATGATGTGTTCATGTACTTCTTCTTTCTGCATTATACTGCACAAATCCTTGATTGATGTTGACACAAGATCTTGTTTATTACATTTTGTCATGATTCCTTGCTTGATTTGATGTGGAATCTTCTATGTCATGTACTTGATGGCATAACTCTTCATGTTATGTTTTGAGATCCCCTGTTGTATTTTGTTGGGATACTCTTGTTGTCGTCATGCATATTTTGTTTTGACATCCCTTTTGTGCCATGTTGGCGGGATGTTCATCATGCATATTTTTGTATCATACTGAAAGGAGTCTTTTGATTGAGAGTTCTAGTTGTGGAACATCTCTTAGAGCCACTCCTGCGTGAGGGCATTTTTCCTTATATGATTGCGACATCACCATTATTGACAGCACTTAATGCAACGGCCTACAGCATCTTGACACCGAGGCCTGGAGACGTGGTCCCTCCTGGACTAACTCCATTATCAACACTTATGTTTTCATGTGCTGATGATTGTTATGTTCCTCTTCTTTTCCACATGTAGATGTATTCATTAATGTTATTTTAAAAAGCAATTTTAACACATCACAAAAGTAAAAGGTCTTGGAAGGGTCCTTCTTCACACCCGGACCTGGATCAACATGCCATGTATTCTCCATGATGAATTTATGCAAGCTTTATTATAATTCTAAATTATTCAACTTGGAGGAGGGTGAATTGATGAAAATCTCATAAACATGCAGGCTAAGCTAAACCACCATAAACAATGGTTAGATACAAGCCTACTGGTATGATAGACCTAAATCTATACACAAAGTATGGTAATAACCTATTTCATGATCAATGTACTCTTCAAATGCAATACTTCTTGCACAAAAATTTGATACTGCGAAGGAGAAATGAATGAAAAATCTTAGAATATTTAGATTTTTGCTTTATCTTCCTACAAATAGGGTTGAAAGGTTTTAAATGCTCTGAAGTGTTTTAGACATTATTTTTAAGGTACATACAAGAGTTTAATATTTGTTCCAAAATCTATCAAATGCATAAAGTTCTCAATGTCCAGGAAAGGTTATAAGGGGTTATGATTGACACATGGAAATTCTTGAAAGTGGGTCTCTAGATCCGAAGGGATATCCATCAAATTTGATATTGTGTCTAGTCATGTAAAAAAAAATTGGTTTATGTCTCAAGGCTGTAAAATGTCTCTGAACATGGGGAAATTTATGTGCTAAATAAACAAATTCCATCAAGATAAGATTCATCACTAGGAAATGATGGTGATAACAATATGTAATTTGTTCCTAAGCTGATAGAAACAAGTTTTACTATATGAAATTTATAATGTTTTAATCATTGTTGTATCTAAAGATAAGAATGCATGTCAAAAGCTGAATTGGATTCTGATGATGAAAGCAAAATGAAATCCAAGTACAGATATCATGGTGAAGGAAGCATTAGCAAAAAGACTAAGATATTTTCTATAGACATTGATGAGCCCACAAAATAGATTTTCTTTCATGATATTTCCAGCCAAAACCTTGGAAGGATCCAAGAAATGGTGGGTAGAAGTCATAAGTCGCACCTGATATCTGTACGATGACGCTGAAGCTAGCTATCTAAGGGGTGAAGTTGCTCGAATCAACTTTGATCTGCGCCTTCGCTACATGAAGTTTCTTGGCTCAACTCTTGATTTGCACCTTGGTTGAATATAATCAGTGGTGAATGATGTTCAATGGTGAATGATGAACCAACTCCTATGTATATTAAATGCATGTACGAGCCTTAGAAAATAGGCAACTATTTATGCATGCACATAAATGCCATTTCTGGAAATGGGGTTAAAAAAACGCACGAACACGATCAACGACAAATCTCAATTTCACATTAGAAGGAGATGAAGATAATCAGAGTCTACATTGGAAGAGGATAAATGCAAAACACAAGAACAAGAGCAACGCTACTTCTCAATTTGACATTGGATTCAGGAGAGGAAGAAAATCAAAGTCTACATTAGAAGAGGATAAATTCCATCTTTGGAACTAAGGTTAACAAAAAACACAGAAACATGAGTTAATAGAAACGACTAAAGTTTAGAATTGGGTTTAACAAAAATGTAGGAATAGGAGTTAAAAAAAAATAGCGTAAAAATTAGAGTGACACATGTCAAATTTACATTGGTCGAAGGAGGACAAAAATCGAAGTGTCTAATTGGCTAGATTTGCCCAAGCCAAGCCCGCAAAGGGATGACTATCGACGTAAATAAATAAATATATATATGTTTGTGTGTGTGTGAGATTAAAATATTATATATATTAATGAAAACAAGGAAAAGAAGAATATATAAATATTTTTAATAGTTTTTTTCTTTTTAGTTCAACAATGGTGAGGTTACATCATGAGTTTTGATTTTCTACTTATCGTTATAAAACAAAGGTAATTTGAGAAAGCAACATATCTGATATACAAAGTTATTTCAACAAAAATCTCTCGCTCTTAATTCTATGTTGTTAATTTTTTTTCGAGTAGGTGATTTGAATTTAAATTTTTTAAAATTGAAAACAGAAACATAGTCAAATAGTACACTCTACATAGTGTATCGACAAATTTAAATCATGAAATAACTATAACAATTATCAATAACAAGACTATCCTTATTTGGTAAGATTGGCATTATTATGCGTGTTTTTGGCAGACGTAATCGATTTGTGTTGGCTTTTCAATTAATTGTTGGTTGACCAAAAATTTCTAGAGTAAACATTAGAAAGCAAAAAAAAAAAATTGAATTTTTGAATTATATTTATTTACATTCTGATTGGTCGAGAGCGCTTGAGTCTTATTTCGCAATTATGTTCAATGTACCATGAGCAAGGTAGATCTGATCAATTTATTTTCTGAATTATTTTAATTCATGTTTTTTGGATTACGATTGGTTAATGGGCCTTGGGTCTTATTTTACAATGATGTTTTTCGCCACCATTTATGGTAATGCAGTGTACCATCGTACTCTCTTGGCTTCAAATCCCATGCGTAAGAGAGACAGTATGTGTTTAAGATATATCATGGTAACGACAAATGATTTTAGTAAATAAGGTTTTGTATTTTATAAAAAAAAAAAATTGTAAACACGTGCAGGTAGTATTCAGTGCATATTAATTGTTTTTAGGGTCGACTTACTCCTTCCTATTTTTTGCGAACTTACAGTTGATTGTTCTAACTGCTGACTAACCGATGGCCCAAGTGCATGAGGTTAGGTGGTCAGACTTACTCACTAACCCTGATATGGCATTGCTCTCCACAAGTGGTCAGGCCCAACTGCTTTGACCTGAGGATTTTATAAGCTTCAACGGGGAGAAGGCATATTCCATGGGACAATGCGAAGCCATTATGTATTTTCCTTGATCAGCTAAAATTGCTCCTCGCCTCTTCAAGCTTTGCATCTCTGGTTAAAGTAAAAGTAGTGGATATTCTTTTTTCATTGGAGAAATGGAAGCATTAGGGTGGAATGAGTTCAACTATTTTTCTCCTCTGTCATGGAAATAAAAGGGGATGAATGGCCTTGTTACGTTAGAAACTATACATAGGATAACATGCATTAATAGCTATTCTGTTTAAAGCGATCCAACCCTTCACAGATTATGTATTTTAAAGCTATCATATCATGAAGTGGTCAAGATGTTGCAATGTATATTCCCACGTTTCCAATACTTACGAGATTGTTAGATTCCAAATATTTTCCAAATAGTAAACTACATGACAACGAATTTGTGCTAGAAAATTTCCAATCGAGCTGAATTTGCTTTTCTTAAAAACGTGTGCACGGTCTTTCATTGCACGGTGGGCTTTCTCTCCGACTCAGGTGAGCTTTACAAGTTTTCTTTTTATCTTTGCATATATTTCTATGATGTTAACAGATTTCGAACCTAACATTGTCTGAGATGGCTTAGGGCAGGGTCATTTCTCCTGGAAAGGCACTGTTATCTTTCCTTTTATGGGAATCCAGGGGGTATATTGGCTCACGATTTTTTTAGTGCATATGGATTTTTCATGAATCCTCGGAATAGTCCTCCTACCTTGTCCTTTCCCTGGGGATGAACCATTCCAAATATGGGTCTTTCTACTCTTGTCGACTTGTCTTATTATAAACTGCATGGTCTTTCTTATCATGGTACTTATCTTTCTTCACATGTTTGGGAAAGTCTGGGGTAGATTTTGGTAGATTTTGAGCTGTCTTTTTCTGTTTTGTTATGGTCAAGCTTATGCCTGGATCCCCTTTATCATGTGCACCACCTTCCTCAGGTTCCTTAAATCATTGTTTTTCATTTATAGCCCTTGTTCTTATCTCCGCATCAAAATAGGGCACTGGTGGTGCATTTTCCGTTGCTTCTGCTGCTGTTGGAATTGTCGGACCCAGCCGTCTGTTTGATTTGGCCATTGGTTATCCCAACCTCTTCTTTCTTCACTGGTTTCTCCGACCGTTTATTGTGTAAAAGGTCTATAGTTGCATTCACTAGAAGATGCCCTAAAGTTGTAGTTATGGTACCAGAAATCTTGTTTCCAGACAAGTTGAGAGAGCAATTCAGACGTGATAAGTTGCCAAGATCAAGAGGGATAGATTCATTAAGCAGATTTGAAGACAAATCCAATACTTCAAGAGCTTTTACATGTGATCCAAATCCTTTGGGAATAGGTCCTGAAAAAAAGTTATTTTTCAAAATGACAGCTCTTAGTTCTGTAAATGTTGTGATCTCTGCGAGGATTCCTGTGAGGGTGGTCATCCATTGAAATGTGCAAACAGCATAAAACCCTATATTTAACATAAAAGTGTACTGGTATTTGTTGGCTAGGTGTGAATTAATTATTGATAGTTAATATCTAGGTCGACCATGTCAGAATACCAGAAAATGTGAATCATTATAATGCACAATGGCGTAGATGACGTCGGATCCTAGCGGCTACTGCAGTCCCAAGTTCAAGATTCAAGCCCACAGCTGTAGCAGTGAGGGCAGCAGGTCCGCTAGGATTCGGTGTCGCTGTGTTTAGGCTTTCGTCCAGGCCGTTGCACATTACAATCATTCACATATTCTAGGGAAAATTAATTCCTACAGTCCCAAGTTCAAGATTCAAGTGAAGTTCAGGATTCCTGCCGAAATTTACAAAGAAACCCCTAATTATAAAGAAGGTGGTCCGTTTCTTAGAGCGTTCTCAATGTTAAATTTGAAACTTTGTCTACCACATTTGTCATGGGATTTGATTTCAATGGAATCAAATGTGATTTGATTTCAATGGGCTTTTTGAAATTACGAGTTGATCAATTCTTTTTATATTTACGTCGTAAGGTGTTTCCCTTTGAAATCAACTCCCCTCTCTGCTTACCTGTCATCTTGTAATCCACATGATTATATGTTAGACGATTGCAACAATTTCATCCGTTCATTCAAAAGGGTTGCCCAAACGGTTTGGGCGTTTCATTTGGCATGAGGTCGAATAGTTTCATATGCGGCAGAAGCAGTTCGGGTGACTTGACAGACTCTGTAGAATTCCTTTCCACGTCCTCTCTGCCAGTGGGTTCGATGAATAACATCTTCCCTCCTTTCTCGAGGACCTCAATTAGTGATCTCCTCTTACAGGATCAATTCCCTTATTAGCACTTGTATTCTGTACATTTCCTCATTGCTTCAACGCGTTGGATGCTTCGTTCCGATCTATTTGACAGTACAATGGCAGAAGAAAGGATCCATTTTGGAATACTGGGTTGTGCAAATGTAGCCAGAAAGAATTCCAGAGCAATAAATATGTCACCCAATTCATTAATTCATGCAATTGGCTCCAGATCTCTGGATAAGGCCGCGGCCTTTGCTTCTGCTAATAATTTGTCTTTAGAAGTGAAGTTGTATGGCAGCTACGATGAGGTTTTGGATGACCCAGCTGTGGATGCTGTGTACATTCCTCTACCCACCAGTTTACATCTTGAATGGGCTCTCAAGTCTACCCAGAAAAAGAAACACATCCTTCTTGAGAAGCCCCCTGCCTTGTCTGTACAAGATCTGGACATCATCATTGAGGCCTGCAACACAAATGGTGTTCAACTTATGGATGGCACCATGTGGATGCACCATCCTAGAACCCATAAAATGAAACAACTGTTGGGAAATCAAGACCTATTTGGCAACTTGAATTCGGTGAGTACTCAATCCATGATGATCATATGTGGAAATTAGGGCCGAAAAGGTAAGATGGATTCATGGCTTTTTATGAAATTTTCATTTCATACTTTGTACTTCAAGACTGGATTATGGCATTTACTTTTCCCTTTACTTTTATGCTCTATGCTTCAAGACTAGATTATGGGATTTCAATTGCGGTATTAGCTGGGTTTCTTGCCATATGCAGGCTGAGTCATAATTAAATTCTTGGCAGAATATTTTGAATGGTTACCTGGAATTAGTTTTTGCTATGTTTATTTGCAGGTCCACTGCAATTTCATAGTCTCTGCCCTTGCTGATTTCCATTATCTGAGTTTGCCTGAATGTCATGTTTGGTTGTTGCATTATTTTCCCTACCAATTTCATGTTCTTCAGCTATAATAACTTCTTTGTTATTTTCTTCTTGTTTCTTGCCATCTGCTTCTGCTTTTGTATCCTGAACAGAATCGCTATGAGTGGCATTGGTTTCCTGATTCTTTTCTTCCAGTTACTTGCCTTCTTGCGCTGTATTTGGATCAACCACAACACCATCCTTACCGCTATCTAGACTGCTAATCTCATTTTGTTTTGGAACAACTTCGTCAATCTTCATTGTACCTGAAAACGTTTCCTTAACATTTTCTCCTTCAAGATTTGAGGAAGCAGTCTCATTTTTTTCAAGAACTGTTTCGGGTGACTTGACAGACTCTGTAGAATTCCTTTCCACATCCTCTCCGCCAGTGGGTTCGATGAATAGCATCTTCCCTCCTTTCTCGAGGACCTGGTCACAATACAAAAGGAAGTGTTATGAATGTTTTTATTCCCAGAAACACAACCATTCCTAGAAAGAAGAAATAGGTCTTTCCTACATAGACAAGCTTGGTGTTCTCATCTGAGTGTATGAAGAGAGAGTGTTTTGGTTTTCTTTATTATGATGTTAAGATGGTAAGAGATTCATCCATGATATTGTTTTGGTTAGTGGAAATTCTCAAAGCACAACAGTTGCTGCAGGAATTATTTAATGGGAATGAGCTCTGCAAAAGCATTAACACTGACGTGGTTGTTGCTTTTGCATTGCAAGCTGCCATTCTAAGTGGAGGAGGCAATGGATGTACAAGACCTGTTACTTCTTGACTTGATCGCAATAAAGCCAGAAGTGTTATGAATTTTTTTATTCCCAGAAACACAACCATTCCTTGAAAGAAGAAATAGGTCTTTCCTACATACTCAATTGACAAGCTTGGTGTTCTCATCTGAGTGTGCGAAGAGAGAGTGTTTTGGTTTTGTTGATTATGATGCTAAGATGGCAAGAGATTCATCCATGATATTATTTTGGTTGGTGGGAATTCTCAAATCACAATAATTGTTGCAGGGCTTCTTTAATGGGAATGATCTTTACAAAAGAATTAAAACTGATGAGGTTGTTGCTTACGGAGTTGCAATGCAAGATGTCACTCTAAGTGGAGGAGGCAATGGATGTACAAGACCTGTTACTTCTTGATGTTGCTTCTCTTTCACTTGGTCACAATACAACTGAAAGTGTTATGAACATTTTTATTCCCAGAAACACAACCATTCCTTCAAAGAAGAAATAGGTCTTTCCTACATACTCAATTGACAAGCTTGGTGTTCTCATCTGAGTGTATGAAGAGAGAGTGTTTTGGTTTTGTTGATTATCCTATTGCCACAAACTCAAGGAAGAAACACGATATTATTTCCCAAATATTTTTGCACACTGTCTAATGTATGACCTTGACATAACTAAGGTTCCCATATCTTTAATTTCTAGATGCACATCATATGTGGTGGGCTTCAAGCTAGAATTCATGGAGGTATGCCTATAACAGGTCAACATGTAGCTGGTGAAGTAACCTGTATAGGATTTCACGGTAATAGTACGATGCTATTGTTTCCATCCCCAAAATTTTTAACACCTGCTTGGGAAACATAGTGGAAACACGGGAGGAAATGCCTCAGATGAAGAAAATGCCTCAGATATGCCAATTTTTTACTTACCTAGCTAAATTTTAAACTTCAATTTTTCAATATGATATTTCTATTTTAGCATTTTAGTTTACTGTAGCCTTATCGAAAACGAAAGAAACTATAAATATAGCAAATCTCATCCTATTCCTCAACAACAACATATCCATAAAACTTGCCAGCCCTTGACAAAGAGCAAAGCCCAAGGTGGGAATTTTCAAAGTACAACAGTGGTTGCAAGACTTCTTTAATGAGAATCAGATCTGCAAAAGCATTAACCCCAATGAGGCAGTTGCCTACGAAGCTGCATAGCAATGTAGGCCAATTTTACTTTCAGTTTTGGGTAGCAAAACATAAAAAAGAGTAATGAAGATTATTCAGTTCGCAGTCTAAGATAGACTGCATTAACCACCAACTTATACGGGTATTTGTGCATGGATTTCAGATTTGAGAATGAAGTCAGTCCTGATTGGAACGTGACCTATGCTCAGCAAGATCATATATGTCGAAAATTATGTGTGAATGGATTGAACCATTGAACTAGATTTTGGTCTTGATAAATTGCTTGGCATGAGCATCAAAATGTTGTTGTTGAGGAGGTCTTCTTCATCCACTGCTCAGACAACCACATATATTGATTCATTATATGCCATTATATGGAGGCATGGGCTTTTATTCAACAATAATTAAAGCTAGGTCTGAAGAGCTGAAAACAAATCTATTTGCAAAGTGCATGGAGCCTATAGAAAAAGTGTTTGACATGCTAAGATGGTAAGAGATTCATCCATGATATTTTTTTGGTTAGTGGGAATTCTCGAATCACAACAGTTGTTGCAGGACTTCTTTGATGGGAATGAGCTCTGCAAAAGCATTAACAATGATTAGGTTGCTTACGGAGTTGCATTGCAAGTTTCCATTCTAAGAGGAGGCAATGGGTGTTTCTTATTCAATTCTTTTGAAGTAAATTTGTTTCAATAGTTTAGTTATTTTGAGAGCTAATCCTTGAAATAATTGAAGAAAACACAAAAGAGAAACTCTATACATACATGTTTCCTATCATGTTGGAAACTCTATACATAAAGTAACTAACATTTATATGGAACAACTTGCTCTTTTTTGTCCTTCTCAAATTCTTCAAGGATCTCTTAAAGTACATAATTGTTTTATAAGCTTCCTGAAAACCTTAATATGTTCCTGGTTTGGAAAACTAAAATGGTATTTTATTATTAAACAATGCCATTCTATGTAGGGTTGAAATTTGATATCCTACCTCACAAGTTAAGAATTTTTATGAGAAGTTCTAATTAAATACTCATTTCATCTAATGTTCAAATTTTAATTCTTTAGTTGATCTCTTAATTTACACAATTGTTCCTTCTCAAATTCTTTAGTCATCCTTTTCAAATTCTTCAATAATCCTTTATTGTATACAATTATTTCATCAAGCTTTCTAAAGCTTTAGTATATTCCTAGAATACAAAACTAAAATGATATCTTGTTCTTTAACAATTCATTTTATGCATGGTTGAGAGAAAAATGCATATTATGCTAATTGAGGAATTTTTTTCACTTGTCAAACTTATAGTATTGAATTTAACACACTAACACTTTACAACAATGAACTAACAATATTCATGATGAAAATAACAATATGGAAGATTTATCTGCATAATGAAGAA
>APFE030011717.1:0-14767 GCA_000404065.3 Pinus taeda
ATGGTGGGAGTTCCACCCAGATTAACTACTCCAAACTCCTGAGGTTGAACCCCTATAGTGGCACCACCTGAATCCACTCATTTTTGCACACCCCCACCTAAGAATTCCAACAACAACAAGCTCAGGAGGAAGCCCCGACACATGGCCATGGGATATCCCTTCCTTCCATCCTTCCCGAAACACCTCAATTTGATCAGAGATAAGGGAGGCCTATGGCATTGAATAATCAGCTCAAATATCTGCAAAGACCCCACCATCAAAGACTTCTGTTGGAAAAATTAGCTTAGGCCCCTGAGAATGTGACCAGGCCAGATCATATTTTAAGAAAATCCCATTCAAGGACAAATCCTCACTAGATTTTGGCAAAGAAGCTTCAGTCGTCAAAACCCAAGGAGATAGAAGAGGATTAATGCCATTGAAACTTACCACCCAACTGCTTCAAACAATATCATTAGGCTCTTCGAATAGCTGAAGTCGAGGTACATCTGACATAAGGGTTTATGAGATCTTTGGGAGAGCTTGTTCCAGATTACCCAAAAGTGGTACTCCATTATGCACTAGTGCTGGAAACTAGCTAGGGTTTCTCTTTTCTTGAGTCACTGCCACACCCCAGACATTCAACTAGTTAGAATCTGCTTGTCGCTTATCTAAGGAACCAAAAACCCCATCTAGGGACAACAATGCTAATGTGTCATCCTGATTTGTATGCAATATGCTAGAACGATAATGCACTTTCGCCAAATTCTTCTAAGTGGGTTCAAGACTCTAAATAGCCAGAATATCCTTTGGATTAGGGTCTAAATTGATGCAACCATCTTTTTTTACTACAATGAAACCCCCTCAAATTACCTCCTAATATGCTCAAATCTTCTCCTAATATGCTCAAACCCTCGAAAAGACCATCCAATGTTACCTAGAACCGACTCCACACAATGTAAAATGAAAAATCCAAACGGGAAAATGAAAGTGAAATCTTTGATTCCCTGAGGGTAGAAAGTTGCATGCTCACACGTGCCTGTGACATCTTGATGAGATTTAGAACTAAATAATCTTAGCTCCATCTATGAACCATAAAGATATTCATCTTATTTTTATGTTTATATAACATAACAAGATCTATTTTCTTCAAAATATTCTTTTTAATTTAATGTAAAATTTAAATAAAAATAAAATATTATGTAAAAATTTAAATAGAAACTAAAATAAAATAAAATTTAAAATACTACACACTTAATTTCAATAAATTTTCAACAGCAATATGAATAACTATAGAGGCCTCAAATTATTTATAAAATATTGTATTTATTAAATACATTTAAAAATCTATAATTTACTATTTTTGAATATATAAATATAATAATAATTTATTATTTTTAAATAATGAACCATTAGGAGACGACATGCACCCCATACAAATAGAAGATATCCCCATAGTGACCTACAAAGACGCGAGACTCTGATCAAACGAAGCACATCCAACAATTATTACAAGAAAGAAAAGTTTTGGATATCAGAAACAAACGAGTTATTTCATGAATGACAACCATTAAATTGTTCTAGAAAGGGGCTCTATCATGGAAAAGTCCATAAATATTTACAACAATTAAACCCATGCTTAATTCTGCTAGGTAAATGTTTTCTCTAAGGACCATATCAGAGCCCCATATGTTAGAGACCTTAATAAACGTCAAATTGAGACCCATGGCCAAACCCCCCGATCAAACCCTTTCATCCAAGGAGAAAAAAATACCAGGGAGGGAACATTTTATTCAATGCTTCAACGATCATATCTACTAGACCCATTGTTTCCTAAAGAAAAATAATTCCAAGACTAAAGGAAAGGATCAATCTTTAAAGGGTTGGTTTTTCTTTTTTGGGGGGACTAGCTAACCCGCTGCAATTGAAGGTAATAACAATCATGTAGTAACCTTCATAGGGGTGTGTGCTGCTTTAAGCACCCCATCAAGAGATTGTTTCTTGGCTTCTGCTATATCTAAAGGGGCCTTCAATTATGTTGTTGAAATTTGAGATTTTCTACCTCTAGATTTACTAGGGCCAAGACTAGGTACGGGATTGCCAAGTCCCCACACCCCAACAAAAGAATCCCGCTTGGGGATTTTGGGCCTAAGGTTATAATGGGGATCCACAGTATGGAGAGAGACAAGCTCATATGAGGAAGGATGAGGGGAATACATAGGGGAGGAGGTCATAATGGTACCATCAAGAGTCCTAGATGCATTCCCAATGCAGATGAAATACAAAAGGAAAAAACAAGCTTGGAGGGACTAGGCTTTGATATCATAGCAGATGCAACCTCCGAATGCGATATAGAATAGGGAAAGGGAGAAACACAAGTACCTGCGAGAGGAGAAGATTGAGCTTCCTTGATGCTTGCCTCTTGCACCTCCAATTTCTCCTCCTGCTGATCTTTCGCCCCTAAACCTGAACCCACCTCATTATCCACAAGAATTTCTAGTTGAGCCAAGTCTTGTTCCACTGCCTTCTAACTAAAATTGGAGCATAAACCAACCAAGAGCCAAGATAATTACTTGGACCATTTTCGCCGAAGATGCGTCCCATGTCTTCTTGATCCATGCATATATTTCGCTCGCTCTAAAAGAGTTCCCTTTCGCTCGGTGTACCAGAATGTGCTATGATACTTCCATAGTTGAGTCGAATTGAATGTCCTCACCAAGTGGTAGGTTCCTATCATCTGCCTTTGGATGAATACACTTTTGTTTCTTCTGTTTTATTCCCACCTTATGAACCTCACCATTATTAGTCTCTATGGCCCTATCGACCAATTGTTGATTCGAGACATATTCTGGCTACTCAGATTCTAGGGATTCAGAACCCCTAGTATCACATTCTTGGTGGGTGGCCAAACCCTCATCAACTGTGGGAGTTCCACCCGTATTAGCTACTCCAAACTCTTGAGGTTGAACCTCGAAAAAGGCATCATCTGAATCCACTTATTTTTGCACACTCCCACCTAGGAATTCCAACACAAAAAACTCAGGAGGAAGTCCCAACACACTGTCATGGGATATCCTTTCCTTCCATCCTTCTTGAAACACCTCAATTTAATCAGAGATAAGGGGGCCCTATGCCGTGAAATAATCAGCTCGAATATTTTCGATACCACACCATCAATGACTCCCGCTGAAAAAATTAGCTCAGGCCCTTGAGAATGTGACAGGGCCAAATCATCTTGTAAGAAAATCTCATTCAAGGACAAATGCTCACTAGATTTTGGAAAAAAAGCTTCAACCATCGAAACCCAAGGAGACATAAGAGGATTAATGTCGTTGAAACTTACCACCCCATGGCTTCAAACAATATCATTGGGCCCTTCGCATAGCTAAATTCGAGGTACATCTGACACAAGGGTTTATGAGATCTTTGGGGGAGCTTGTTCCAGATTACCCAAAAGTGGTACTCCATTATGCACTAGTGCTGGAAACTAGCTAGGTTTTCTCACTTCTTGAGTCGTCGCCATGCCCCAAACATTCAACCGGTTAGAATCTGCTTGTCACCTATCCAAGGAACCAAAAATCCCATCCAAGGACAACGACGCTAATGTGTCATCCTGATTTGTATGCAATATGCTAGAACGATAATGCACTTTCGCCAAATTTTTCTAAGTGGGTTCAAGATGCCAAATAGCCAGAATATCCTTTGGATTAGGGTCTAAATTAACGCGACCATCATTTTTTACTGTAGTAAAACCCCCTCAAATTGTCTCCTAATATGCTCAAACCCTCGAAAAAACAATCCATTATTACCTAGAACTGCCTCCACACAGTGTAAACTGAAAAATCCAAACGGGAAAATGAAAGTGAAATCTTGGATTCCCTGAGGGTAGAAAGTTGCATGCTCACAAGTGCCTGTGACATCTTGACGAGATTTAGAAACAAAGAATATTAGCTCCATCAATGAACCATAAAGATATTCATCTTATTTTTATGTTTATATAACATAACAAGATCTATTTTGCTCAAAATATTATTTTTAATTTAATGGAAAATTTAAATAAAAAAATAAAATATTATGTAAAAATTTAAATAGAAAATAAAACAAAATAAAATTTAAAACACTACACACTTAATTTCACTAAATCTTCAACAACAATATGAATAACTATAGAGGCCTCAAATTATTTATAAAATCTTTTATTTATTAAATACATTTAAAAATATATAATTTACTATTTTTGAATATGTAAATATAATAATCATTTATTATTTTTAAATAATGAACCTTTAGGAGAGACATGCACCCCATACAAATAGTAGATATCTCCATAGTGACCTACAAAGATGCAAGACTCGGCTCAAACAAAGCACATTCAAAAATTATTACAAGAAAGAAAAGTTTTGGATATCATAAACAAACGAGTTATTTCATGAATGACAACCATTAAATTGTTCTAGAAAGGGGCTCTATCATGGAAAATTCCATATATATTTACAACAATTAAACCCATGCTTAATTATGCTAAGTAAATGTTTTCTCTAAGGACCATATCAGAGCCCCATGTGTTGGAGACCTTAATAAACGTCAAATTCAGACCCATGGCCAAACCCCCTGATCAAACCCTTTCATCCAAGGAGAAAAAATACCAAGGAGGGAACATTTTATTCAATGCTTCAGCAATCATATCTCCTGGACCCATTGTTTCCTAAAGAAAAATAATTTCAAGACTAGAGGAAAGGATCAATCTTTGAAGGGTTGGTTTTTTTTTTTGGGAACTAGCTAACCCCCTGCAATTGAAGATAATAACAATCATGTAGTAACCTTCGCAAGGGCCTGTGCTGCTTTAAGCACCCCATCAAGAGACTATTGCTTGGCTTCTGCTATATCTAAAATGGCCTTCAAATATGTTGTTGAAATCTGAGATTTTCTACCTCTAGATTTACCATGGCCAAGACTAGGTACGAGATTGCCAAGTCCCCCCACCCCAGCAGAAGAATCTCGCTTGGGGAGTTTGGGCCTAAGGTTATAGTGGGGATCCACAGTAGGGAGAGAGCCAAGCTCAGACAAGGAAGGATGAGGGGAATACATAGGGGAGGAGGTCATAACGGTACCATCAAGAGTCCTAGATGCATTCCCAATGCAGATGAAATACAAGAGGAAAAAACAAGCTTGGAGGGACTAGGCTTTGATATCATAGCAGATGCAACTGTTGACACCTAATCTTCATGATTGGGGGAATTTTATGTAAATAATTAAATTAGGAATGTGAATAGTCATCGGTAGATGAACTGAACAATCACTCCCTATTGTATATAACAATGACCTACTTATGGAATAATATACGAATCAGTTGTTTGTTTTGTGGAGTTACTGCCTGGCCTGACATGGTATCAGAGCCAGCTCCTTGTTTTAGCTATTATGCTCTTGTAACTCCTCTGTCCTGGCCTCTGCCTCTACCTCTGCCTTATTCCCCTTTGTCCTGAGATAACCTACCTTTGCCAGCGCTGCACATCTATCCATACTATCAATTTTTTATAGCACTGTCATCTCTTGTTTTAGCGCCGATGACTGTCATTTCTTGTATTCTGCGTTCAATGCCTGGGTGCCACTGCAGAGATACGCCACCATTGATGAAGGTCCGAAGTTTTCCAGCTCCTGGTATGCGGTATTGAATCATATTAACGTTGTTGGTATTGAATCATATTAACGCTGTTGGTGTTGAATCATATTAACGTTGTTGGTGTTGAATCATATTAATGCTACATTTCCAGTTGAATGCATTTGGATAATAACATTTGAATGGTATCTCTGTGTGGGAGACAGCTCCTGGTATCGACATTTATATGGTTTCCATTTGAATGTGTTTCCATTTGAACGTTGTCCATAACTGTTGAATCATAAAACGTTGTCCCATAACATTTGAATGCGTTTCCATTTGAACGTTTTCCATATCTGTTGAATCATATTAACGTTGTCCCATAACAGTTGAATGCATTTCCATTTGAACATTGTCCATATGTGTTGAAGCTACAACCTTTTTTATTCAAAAGAATACTCATAATTGGCTTATGCGGAGAGCATAAATTCACCTCCATTCAGTAGCCATTGCTATACAGGCTGGAGTTCGTGCATCTTTTGCACGTCAAGTATATTTTATGAAAAAAAATAATTGTTGCAATTAAAATTTAGGTATATTTTCGATGTGCTAGAGTGGTCCTAGTGTGACATGCAGTTAAATTTGTAGGTGAAACTTGAAGCTTGTATTGACATATATATGGTATCGGTTGGACAACACATTTTTAGTGTATCTTTAAAATATCTTTAATGTTGTCCCATATTTTTTACACTGTCCAACACTTTAACGCTGCCATATTTTTATTACTGGATTCAAGGTCTAGAGAATCAAAGGAATTTATGGTGTTTTCCTTTCAGTGAGCTTTCAAATTGTGATGTCGTTGCTGCTCCAACTTTGTAGAGCTCGCGGTTGATGCCGTTGCTGCTCTGACTTTGTAGAGCTCGCGGTGAATGATTGATTATCGACTGTGATATGAATTAAACAACCAAGATTGTTTCCCATAGAAATTTTTGAGTACATTGTTACTGTATATTGGCAGAAGTATTCTTTTCTATCAACGAATTTTTTACAGAATGCATTCAATCATCTCTATGGTAGGAATAGTTCTCACTGGCAAGGAGAACTATCCTGAATGGTCCCGGATGATAAAACACACCCTCATCTTCAATGAGTTGTGGAGAGGAGTGTGTGTCGAAGAAGGAGACAATGACCCAGTATAACCTACCTCAGACAAAGAGCTCGTCATTTGGGAAAACAAGAACAACGAAGCTTATGCATTAATCACAGCATCTGTAAATGAAGAGGTGAGTCGCCATATTTCATCATATTCAACTGCCTTTGAAGGTTTACAAAAGCTGAAAGAATTGTATGACTCACATTCTACACTTGAAGTCGTCCAACTCATGATTAAACTCTTCACTCTTGAACTGCAAAATAATGATCCTCTTGCTTTTGCATCTGAAGTAAAGTCTATAATTCATGATATCAAATCCACTAAGGTTGCGCTGGATATCCCTCTTATTGCTTTTCTCAAGGCACTTTATCCTACTTACTCCAATTATCTTGAGTCTTTGCAAGCAAATGGAAATCTCAAAGATATAACCTTTGACTCTCTTGTGAAAAAGTTTGTTGAAAGAGAAAAAGATTTTGGAAAGAAGACAAACCATGAGTCTTCTGAAGAGACTGTGTGCCTTGCTCATAAAGAAAAACATCTTGCTCAAGATTATACAAGAGGAAGAGGTGGACGAAGAGGAAGAGGAAGATATTTCAGAGGCAGGGGGGGCAGACATTCTCAAGGGGAAAAGGCAGATTTACACTGTATTCGCTGCAAAGGAAATGGATCACATGATGCATCTACATGCAAGCTACCATGGGACAATATTGAGCATAAAAGAAACCAACAGAAAGGTAAAACTGATTGTTACACAGTATTTTGTCACTGTCCCTGTTACCCCATTCTTCCGTACATTGGAGGACCTATTCCGGGACCTGTGAGAAGTGACATAACTTGAAAACACCTGCATTGTATCCCTTAAAGTATGTACTCCATATGCCCTGAAGACACCTTCTACAAAATACCAAAAAATATAGCCCTTTCTCCATTGGCGCTATTCGCGCCAATGGGAGAAATCCTCCAAAGAGGGCGCTAGTTGGCGCTCTGTCTTAGAGTTGCACTAGTGCCAACCCGGTTGGGTAAAGTTTTTAACAAACAAACTTCTGAAGGTTCCTTCCACACTATCCATGAACTAATTCCACTTTGAGTTGGTTCAGTTGGGCTTCGTATCTCCCAAGGAGGGAAGTAGTTCTCCACCTCTCATGGAAGCTTCCTCATGATAAGGACAATCCCATGAATCAAGTGGACGGTCTTATCTACTCCTCCTACCTCTATATAAGCTTGTCCTTTCCCCTTTGACAAGCTAGTTAGTAATTCTACTTTTCAAGCTCCCAAATCTAAGTCCCAAAGTCTGAGAATTGCTAAGCTCATCTTGCAAGAGGCCTTGTTGATCCCTATGAGGCTAAATCTTTAAGGAGGAGATCCAAGTCCAAGTAATCAAGGAGAGAGAGGCTTGTTCCCATCCCTTACAAGATTTGCAAGGCATGTGTTGCTGATTCACCCAGCCAAAGGAGGATTTGACGTCAGAACTTGGTTGTATTCTCTTTTGTTTATCAATAATAATTGACGACTATCATTATGGTTCCACTCATGTGTCTTTATTATCATGTTTGAGTTGTATCCTTTCTGACTGATACATAGTTGCATTTCTTGGATTTTATGCTTGTATTTGCGTTGTTCTTTGCATGTACAGGTGTCTATTCACGGGGATCGTGAATATTGTGACCAGCTGAAGCGAAAGAACGGAAGTGACGACTCTTCTACGAATATAAGCGTTGGATTCGAGGTAGGCTCTCATCATTTGCCTTTACTTTGAAATTAGGAACCTGCGTGTTAGCGTTGTTTGATTTTTGCTAGACCCTATTTAGGCTAGTGGGATCACCTCTATCCGTAGAGGGGATTTACCTACACAACAATTTGGCGACTCCGCTGGGGATTTGGCTTTTGCCTTGTTTGTTTATCTTGTCTTGTTGTTTGATTTGTAAACTTTAGATGGAGCCTGAAGTCTAGCCAGATATCCTTCGAAACGCTATTGCTTTGCATTAGCGAAGTAGATCAATGCTACTTTAGTCCATCTCTAGTTTGGTTTCCAAACTGAATGACTTGGGACTTGCCTTGTTCCTTGATTGTTTCCTTGGTTTCTCCCGCTTGTTTTTCTTTCCGGGTTGGATACCTGTGTTGTTTTTGCCTCTTTAGAGTACTTAGGTATTGCTGGTTTAGCCTTGGCTCTTTTGTTTTTTATTTTTCCATAGCAAACTCGACTGCCGCTAGTTTATAGCATGACAGTCGCGCCAATTGGCGCATGTTGCACACTTACAACCCGTGCCAATCCCTGAAAGGCGCTAGTTGCAGCCTGACAGTCGCGCCAAGGCCTGTAAACTTTTGAAGTTTGCTTGGTTCTCAACTTTTTGAGCTTTTTTTTTGTCCTAAGTACCTTTATTAGACTACTGGAGTGTCTTGGAGTGTGATTTGACTGGTTTCAATCGCTACCCTTTGGGTGTTCGCTTTTTTCTACCGATTTCGCATTTCAAGCCCTAGGGCATCTAATGGCCTTGTGAATCGAGCTTTCCTAAGGTGTTTTGATATTTTTGTTGTCCAGTCGACTCTCTTGCTTGCTTCCTTACACTTTTTTGGTAGTCGTGAATCATTTCATTGCATTATTTAGGTGATTTGCTTCATCTTCACTTGAATTCCGCTTAGTCTCACTTTGAGCCTAGATCACACGACTCATTGTTGTCTTTGGCACCTTTTTTATTCTTTGGATGCTTGATTTGTGTTTTGAGGAACTGAACATGTGTGTATTGGCTAGAATTTGTTACTGTTATTTCTCAAAAGTTCTCTAGTGCATTTTGCCATTATTGAAAAAGAAAATCTCTTTTGCTTTGAAACAGTTAATGAAATTAGGACTTTTCATTTTGATTAGTGAATTAGTGATCTTAAAGAAAGGTTTATTGATTTGCATTAGCTGCATTAGGGAAAATCTATGTTGTTTGTGATCGTTTCGTTTGCATGAAAGCTCTCTAACTCTCTTGTAATTAGCATTCATTGAATGGAATGACATGTTTTGGCATATAGATTGCATTTAGGGATTTTGAGAAATTACATATGGTAGGACCTGAAAACCGAAACTTAACTCAAGATCAACTTTCAAATAAATCGAATGAACTTAAAAATGCATTGGAACATAACGCTCACATTCTAGAGGTCTAGGCTAGAGACGTGCTCCGGCGTCATTAAACCTAGTCACTTTTGTTCTCACATTAATGTTGGGTGATTCCTTCTTGTGTGGCTCAACTGTGGTCTAGTACGGACTTGTGCTCCCACGTACTGTCGCGTATATATGGGGAGACTCCACTAGGTTATCATCCTTGATCCACAGGAAGCCATGTCTGCCGCCTTACAGCCCGTAAGGCACCGAACACAACATTCGGGAAGATTGACTGTCGTA
This sequence comes from Pinus taeda, assembly GCA_000404065.3. Classification (NCBI taxonomy): domain Eukaryota; kingdom Viridiplantae; phylum Streptophyta; class Pinopsida; order Pinales; family Pinaceae; genus Pinus; species Pinus taeda. The sequence continues at coordinate 10,114 of APFE030011717.1, forward strand.
CGGAAAGTCCTTGGCTTTCATATGACTGCTAAGATGTATATGCAGTTTTACAGATTGTCTGGTAAACCCCTTGCCTAGTTTCTCCAGAGTAGTCACTTTCTGATCCTTTTCAGACTCCTTAAAAGAAAAGGCTCACTTGAGCATTTGTCACTTCGGACTCACTAAATATTCGAAGGCGACTAGAGTCATCTTTTGTCCTTTTCTCGACTCTTAAAACATGAAAAGGTCAAGTTGTGTCTTAATGTCTTAAAAATTTATTCGACCATGATTACATTTACCTTGTTAGATCTTGTTTGCGTTAGTTTTGGGTAGGGTATTTTATCGTTATCTTGTCTAGGATTTTTGTTTGATTCGATCATCCTGGCGGATCCATCGATCCCGTCTCCTGTCCTGAGTGACCAAGGGTCTCCTTCTTCTGTTGTTCCTGAGACACCAGTTTGTGGTGACACTTTCCCTGTTATTCCAAGTGTCCAACCGTTGAACTCTCGTGCTCCAGAGGACGAGCTTTACGATTTGTTTTGGAACCCTGTTTGGGAGCCTTCCGAAGAGGATTTTCCCTCTACTCCTACTGGTGTTTCGACCCTGATGGCTTCTTCTAATATGGAAGATGCATCTCCTGTATCAAGTGGAACACCTCTTATGTCAAGTATTGAGACTCCTATCCCAGCCACATCCCCGGTGATATCTACGCCCTACACTGTTACACCTCTCGGCATTACAATGCCTGCACGCTACAGATCTCTGAGGGATGCCATGGGCTCTGGGAATTCCTCTTCTATGTGGGATAATAACATCGTTCCCACTACGGGACCTTTTGTTTCCCAAGTTCACCATACCGCTGTCACGTCAGTTCCGACCAATCCGATCGTTTGGGTCGCATCGTCGACTCTGGTTGCTAGTGCCATTATGGCATCTTTCGTCATAACTACTGTTGTCAGCCCATCCCGTGGTCCGGTACGTAGTGGTCAATCGGCACATGCTGCCAGAGTTGTTCATCCTGCAAGCAGTGCCCCACCTTCTTCTGATGCCATTTCAGCAGGGGGGGCATATTCTCAGTACTTGCATGCTGTCCAAAATCCAGGCGCGCAAGGCCCCTATTATGACCCTATAGGTCATCATTTCTATACCTCCTTGTCAGCTCAACCCATGGTTGAGTCTTCAATTCCGTTGAATGTCTCTTGGGGTACCATTGGTTACGGTGGTGGCCAATTCCGTCCGGATCAAGGGCAGCCGTATCAAGGACCATCATACCAAGGTCAGACATCTTACATGCAGCCTAATTATGGGCAGCAGTATTATGGCCAAAACTATCCGGGGCAACCTGGAGGCTCGAAAGGACAACCCTCCCAGGGACAACCTTCGGCCTCTGGTGGCCCGTCTTTTACATATCTTGGGCAACCTTCTGGAAACCTGGGACAACCTTATGCTCAACAAGGAAAACCTAGAATCTAGCAGGGATACCCTTCGGGTCAACCCTACAAGAATCCGGGACAACCTTACGCGCAGCAAGGACAACCCGGAAACCAGCAAGGCTACCCTTCTGGGCAAGGTGGCCAGCCTTACATGTAGCAAGGCCAGCCCACTGCTCAGCCTAGTCAGTGATCTGGTCTGTAAGGACAACCTTCGGTTGCGCAAGGACAACCAAACACCCAGCAAGTTCAACCTTCTGGGCAAGTAGGTCCATCTCAGATCTAACCAGGACAACCTTGCAGCCAGATGGACCAACCTCAGTCTTCGCAAGGATATCTCTCTGGGCCTGCTCAACAGTGCATGCAAATGGTTCCTGCTTCTCAAGCTCAACCCGGCTACCAGCCCCAAAATCAAACTGGTCTCCAGCCGCAAGGTGGGTACTAATCCCAACCTTCTTATCAAACGCAACCTGGTTCCCAGGCTCAATATGGAGCCCAACAACCGTATGGATACCAACAACCCCAGGGGAAAAATCAATTTGCCCCGTATCAAAATTATCAACAGGCGTAGGCCACCCCTTATCAAAATTACCAACAACCCAATGTTGCTCCTGCCGGTCAGTATGGTAACTAATGGAGTGCTGGGGGGTAGAACTAGAATCAACCATCTAGTTATGGATATAACCCTTATGGACAAAGTTCCTATGGACAAGGTCCTTTTCGACCTGGTCCGTCTGGACAAAGTCAATGGGGGCAACCAGCAACTGGATGGAACTCTGGCACTACCTCATATCCGCAGATGTCCTTCAACCCACAACTACCATTTTTAGCAATGTTGGAACTTCCCGATGTGTCGAAGTTAACCAATGATCCTATTTTGCATAATCCACAATGGCCACCAGTTCCAACTAAGATACCCGGCGATTGTCCCAAATTTGACAGCAAAGCTGGAGAGGATCCTCAAGCCCATGTAATGACTTATCACCTTTGGTGTTTGTCCAATTTTTGGCTTAATGATTCGGTCCGGTTTCGCCTGTTTCAAAGGAATCTCATCGGCTCCCTGCTAAATGGTACATTGAATTGACCCGTGCATCTTTTCAAGATTTCAATTCATTGGCAATGGCATTCCTCACTCATTTTCAGTTACCCGTTCGGTATGAGACGGGGACCCATCTCCTTACGTCTCCAAAAAAGGACACGGCGATGCACATCTCTGATCATATACATGAATGGAGAAGGTGTCATCAGTTGATCAATTTTTGGATTCCTGATCAACTCCTCACCGATTGGTTCACAAATTCCTTTGTCCCTAAGATTGCACGGGACATTGCCATGGGAGCTTGCGTAACTGAAGAGCAAGCTATCGCGCGTGCTCAGTACCTTGAATTAGTTTATTCTCAGTCAAGTACTTTATATGAGTATTTTCCTGATGCCCCGAGACCCGGTACATCCAAGGCTCCACCAAAGCCATCTGTTGATGGAGTTATTGGCTCTGTGAATCCGTCGTCCAAAAAATCATCCTCGAACCCTGGGAAGAAAAAATCGAATGCTTCTAACGAAAACACTTCTCAGTGTAGTTCAAATTCTGGAAGTACTTCTGAGGTTAACGCTGTCTAGTCCACCACGGTGAATAAGGCCTCGAAAGGAAAGAAAAAGGGGAAAGCAAAGAATAAGTCCGAGCAACCTAAACAAAATTTATCCAAACCTCCATCTAAGGAAGGAGCTAAGCATAAACCCAAGTATCCTTGTCTCATCTGCGATCAGGGTCACTATACCAAATATTGCCCAAGGCGGTCCGAAATTAGTCGCTTGTTGAAAGGCGCTTCTAGGATTCCTGCGGTTCTTAAAGAACCTTTCCCCTCTCAACAGACTCAAATGGTGGCTGATCCCTCTTCGTCTTCTTCTCCCTTTGGTTCCCAAGTCTTCATGGCTGGATCCATTCCCGTTCATGTAACGACTCGAACAAAGGAGTATTCGTCGTTTTCCGGGAAGGAGCCCGAGGTTCCCTCAAGCGCTCCTCCGTCCAACTCTGGTCCGCTCCATATCGAGAGACCAAGTACTGAGACGACCATCTGACTCCCTCCCAAAGGAGTACTCAGGAGATCATCTTACAACCCAAATGCTCGTGTTGCCCATCACTATAGCATAGTTGAGGACTTAGCGCAGGCTCTGTCGGCTATGTCCGCCTTAGAGGTTCTCCAGAGCTGCCCCCCTCAGAGGAAGTCCCTGCTATCGGCCATCGGTGGCATCGACCCGACAGATTCGGATTTGATCACATTTGATCTCGAGAGCCATGTCCCAAGGTTGCCTCATCAGATTGCCTTTCTCATACAAGTCATCATCAATTCAAAAATGATCTATCATACAGTTATTGATGAGGGCGCGTCAACTTGCATCATTTCTATCGCTTGTTGGAAAGCGATCGGGTCTCCGACTTTGAGCCAGTCTCCTACGACGTTGGAAGGCTTTGATGGGAGAAAATCGCGTCCCTATGGTATTCTTTGTTGACACCTAATCCTCAGTGATTGAGGAACTGAATGTGAACAGTCATCGAGAAGATGAACTGAACAATCACATTCTTGTATATATTAGATAGCTGGTTCAACGAATAAACGCATTAGTTTTTGTGGAGTTACTCCTAGCCTGACATGGTATCAGAGCACAGGACCCAGGTTCTATTTTTAACCTTGTAACTCCTGCCTGCCTTCTGTCCCACATCTGATGCTGAGTGAAACGCCTGGCCTGCACGCTACCTACACTGCTGAGTGATAGGCTTCTGAGAAAAATGCCTGCCTGCCTGCGCTGAAGCTGCATACCAATTTTTGGAAGAAAAAAACGCCTGCCCGCTTGCCTGCCTGAAGCCTGAAAGTGTGTAAGGCGTACACTCCTCTGCTGGCGCTGTCTCACCTGGTAAGCAATCCTGTTCAATGCATAAAATGCTCTATTTTGAAGCCTGAAGGTCTGGTCTGACATTGCGTGTAACACCTGTGCTTCTGGTTTCGTTGCTTTGTCCTGAGTGAAAACCAGAAAATGCTTGTCTTGGACTCGGGAAGGGCAAACCCTGCAAGGAGGCCTCATGTTTTCTGGCCTGTGCATATCTAAGCTCTCAACCCTGATCTTCTGCTGAGATTCGTACCCATATTACGTAATGAATCCACCGAAGAAGTCGAGTGTTGTAACCCTAATTTTAACCGGCGGCTTGCTGGTCAAGATCTAAAACTGAATTAATGTCGACGGACAGAAAA
>APFE030011718.1:5655-36375 GCA_000404065.3 Pinus taeda
TATCAACCCGGTAGTTCGTAACAAACTTGGAAGCGACGGTGCTATATGCACAAGTACTAGCTCTTGCCGCAGCTGTCACTTGGTCAGCTGGCACAAGTCCGCTAGGGGCTCAAGAGAACTTCTATTAGCTCTGAGAAGAAGCTTGTTAACTGATGGATGGAAGCTAACTCGAAGGAAGCTAATCTACTTGCGAAAAGAAACTGAAAAGCTAAAAGAAAGTGCAAACCCTAATTTTACGAGCTAGTCCTACTGATGTGAAAAAGAGGATGCAAGCTACTGAAAGAGATGCCATTACTTCTAGGAAGGTAAAATACATGTGTCTAAACTACTTCTATCTGAAGAAAACATCTTTTTTTATTTTTGATTAAGCTTTCAGATTTACCATGCATTTTGCTTCCACTGTTTTTGATTGTGCAGAGGTGGATCGGTGGGAGAAAATGCTTGCAGGAGGTTGGAAAGGTTAGAAGAGGTCCTAAGGGGTCCCTAGCACCCTTTCTGAGAGTTTCACAGTGATCGGATCTCAAGAAATCTCTTTCGTGAGCTTCTACAGGAAGTCTGCAGGGGTTCTACAAGATGTTCTGGAATTTCTACAGGATGTTCTGTAATTTTCTATAGGATGTTCCAAAAAGGATTTTGGAGAATGGATGGAGGGAAAAAGGTGGAGGAACGAGTATGGACGTGAAATAGGGCTGTAGGGGAGTTCAAGACTTGGAGGATGGAGTTGAGGAGTGGCACAGATGGTGAGATTTGTTCAAGGAGGGATGAAATAATGTTGCACAAGAAGATGAGAATCATGGCAAAGTAAGTGAATGAGGCAAATGTAAGGTAAGGGTTCTAAGTGAAGGATGAAGCAGGTAGGTTGGATGGAGTATGGGCAGGTAAGGAAGGATAACAGGTACTCTGCAAGTGGTTTTTGAAACTGAACAAACAAACACTTATAAAACCTATGACCTAGTTACTTCACTCTATTCTCACCTAAGTAACAGAAAAAGGAAATGAACAGAAGTTTATTCAAAATAAAATGCGTGAAATAACTATACAACTAAGCAATCATAAACTGAGTCATTTAAACACTACTAGTATCAGCATCTGCAAATGAGGATTCCAACACTAATAATTGCATGACAAAGCAAAACAACGTTTTTGTTGGCAGAAATGTCACCTTTGTCCCAGCTCACGATCCCTCTGAGGGAGAGGTGAGATCAGAGGTGCTTGATGGCCTTTTTCTAGAGATATTCCTTGTTACTAATCTATCAACTAAATTTGAGCATGCAAATGCCTATCTGATCATTAACCATGACCTATGTAATCAGCAAGGTGTTAATCTACTAAACAAAAATTATTTTGCAAAGACATAAAAACAAATAACAATACATGAAGGAGGCCTTGGCTCTTAGGTTGGGCCCAACCCCAAGAGCTACAGGCTCCTATAAAAAAATCAGAGCACATGCCAAATAGAGCTGCTTTTCATTATCCAAAAATAATCATCACAAGAAAGTTATGCAGCAACAACTACAAGAAAATGAGCTGAGAAAATGACAGCACTCTAGTGCAAAAATACAACAGTTCCCAAAAGTAAACTACGAAGGCTGAGGCCTTCTTATTTATACACTACGAGGAGCCTAGCAACCCTCCTAAATTCAAGGGACTCAGCTATTCCAACAGCAGTAAATAGTCACTCTTCCCAAAGCTGCTTAGCTGCCTTTAGGATTCATTTTGGTGGCTTGTTGGGCTCGGAGTTGAGGGTGGAGATTTTGAGGAAGGCCATTTAATACTAGAGACAACCCTCCTACGAATCCTCACCTCAAGCTTGGCTATCACCTGTCCCAGGATTGCTTGGTTTTGCTCCAAAACTTGTCCAAAAAACCTGAAATAACCACGTATTAGCCTCCCTAGTAGAGTGACCACCCTTATTCATTGAAACAACATAAACATACTAAAAAACACGCATAATCTATGAAAAATGGAGGATTGAACAAGGACAATTAGGCAAAATGAGCCCAATAAGTTACCCAATTCGGGGCTCATCACGCTCCAAATTGAACTTTGGTTCCTTTGTTGGACCTTTGCGAACGCAAGCACTCTCTTTGGGCTACTTGCCCTTGTCATCTCCTATTGTTATACCACTTTGGGGCACGATGTTTACATTTGGGTCCTCTTCGCGCAGCTCAGACCTCATCCTTTGCAGGTTCTAAGTCAGTGGGGGTTGGATTGTTCCTTTATCGCACAACCTCGCTATCAGCATGGGGCAGTCCTCTATCTCTTTATCAAACCGGGTACAATATAAAGATGATGCTCTCGTTGGATTTGTACAATTGCGGGCATAATGCCCTGGCCCTCAGCAATTGTAACAAATCATCTTTCTGCATCCCCTTCCTGGTCCCATTGCACCTCAACCTCATTCACGCCGCTCAAATCCAGTGCGTGTCATCCCTGCATTTTGATCGAGGGATCACATTTAGGCCTGAACTCTGTAGGTAGGGGTTCGATCCATCATTAGTTTGTAACTTCTACAGTTGCACTCATCATGGCCTACTGATCTGTAGAAGTTACAGAACAACTGTTGGGACATCTGCGTATACTTTTGTAATAGGTGGTAGTTATGTGTAGAATGCTTCCCTCCTATCTAAAAAATCGCACACCATAATGCAGGTGTCATGCTCGATCTTGCTTGTGCCTCTGGTCTCAATGGAATTAGTCCTCCTCCCGCCAAGTAGTTCGCGAAAACTAGACAGTAGTCCTTGTCATGTCCCCGGCCTTTGCACTTTATGCACCATAACTCCTTGTGCGCCTTTGGGTGAGTTGTCCTATCCTGTTTCAAACTCTACATCTCCAGACACAAATTTTTGAACTGGTGTGGATATGTTGGACTCCTAGACTAGGATCTTGTATTGGGGTCTCGTGTATTCTCATTGCAATCTCCAAAGCTTCAGCATGAGTGGATAGCTTCTGCTGTGATAGCACCATCCTTAGATGCAATTTTAGTGAGGCTACAAACCATACGCGGTATTGCCCATCCGTCAAGGTCATGTTGGCTTTGCAAATCATACCCTTCAGTCCCTGATCCAGCTGCCATGGGGTCTCGCCTAGAAGCATCGTAATTTCCTTAAACCGGATAATTAATTGTGTCTCCGATTTTGGCTTACTAAATTCCCTATTTAGTGCAGCTATCATTAGAATGCTTAATGTACCACGTTAGTGTGTGATCCTAAAATGCACTTACCAGCGTTGCCTTCTTTATGTTGTCATCCGTGACTCCTTGCGCTTCCCATACAGCCTTTACCACAAACAAAAATTGGTCCAGGTCTTCGTTCCCTCCTCCTTTGAACACAAAAAACTTTATTCCGCTCACCATATTGAACTGTGGTGGTGGCGGAGATGGTGTGGGCAGAGATGGGGGTGAAGATTGTAAAACTGGTGGTGGTGTAGGTGAAGGTGGTAGGAACGGAATTCATTGCCTTATCAGACTGATCGCACTTCTTGGTGAAACTTTCGCGAGCTCTTCCTCGCTTTGTCACCGAGGCAAAATCAAGGGGATAGTTTCTATCTCTAGGCTACCTTTGTTTCTATAGATCCTCCCACATCATGTAGCCCCAAACATCAATTTATTCACATAACCCGCTTTTCACACAGTAGCATTTTAATCCAATTGTTCAAAGATTTAACATACTTACCTCATGGTCCTTTGAGGAAGTGTCGTTTCGCCTCGTTGTAGCTACGAAGTATCTACCATGAACTTGGTGATAAACCCCCCGATAACTCGATCGAGCCAATGGTCCACACCACGTGCAATCTTATCTTCCGATGCTTCTAGTCTACAAACCAACTTTGGAGTCCACACAATGGGTTTGTCGAGCCTACACCTTCCTTAACTATCTGCTAGCTTCGCGATCCACTCATACAACTCAGAGGGGAAGGATGCAAAGGAAAATTTGTGGATTTCCATACATAAGTAGCACCCTAACCATTGTTCCTTCAATACTTGTGGATTCCTATTTTCCTACACCGCAAACTCGTGAATTTTTCTATCCATCCACTCTTCAATTTCTTTATTTGTCGAATTCTAGTGACACGACATCAAACATCCCTTATGAAGATCCTGGTCTCGACAATGGAACCATTTGTTGGCTTGTTGGGGCCTAACCCAGGTTTAGAGGTGATATAACCAAAAAAATCTCAGTACTACTAGCCCTTTCGGAAATAGTCCGCAGAGCACAGACTGAGGTCTCACCCGAAGTAGTATGGGAGGGTGCTAGAACCAGGTTTTGCACCCTGGAGATGTCTGATGAGTTTCAAGTGGTCCATGGTTTGACCTTGCACACACGTCGCTATGCACACTTACCCGTACCTCACAGCCTGAGATGCTGCCTTTGCGCAGCCCTACTCGGGGGCTGAACGCCGTTATTACCCAAGCCTTTACTAGTATTCTGCTATTAGTTAACTAACTTAGCTTACTTGCATGTGTAAAGTATACTTAGCAATCTAAATCATTCATATAGGTGCACAAAGTAAATAAATAGTACATTTGCAATTTATATCAAACATGCAACCCAAGAACAGATACACAGAATTAAGATAAAACTTCTCTTTATTATTCTCTTCCTTGGTTACAGACTCGAATCTACCTTGCGCACTCAGCTGCAGAGCCTTCTCCTACCCCACGACACAGGACACACTTAGGCTCTTGCTCTGTGCTTCTACTTTGCTTCAACCTTTCCATCTATTACTTCACTATATTTTACACTTAGAGCCTTTCTCTATTTATACAATCCCATGGTCCGCCATGGTCCGCGGACCATGGGTAGGCTGACACTACATTACAAGACTACGGAAAATGTTAAATAACCCTATGACTCTATTATACATTTCGCGCTCCGCGCCTATAATTCGCGTAGTCTTTACAACAATATATATATAATAATATATATATAAATATATAATATATATATAAATAATTAAAGAATAAATAATATATATAGATAGACAGAGAGAGAAGAGAAGAGAGAGAGAGAGAGAGAGAGAGAGAGAGAGATGTTGGACATGGAATCCCCTCAAGGCATGTTTTGGGACTCAAAGCCCAAATATATATATATATATGTATGTATGTATGTATGTATGTATGCATGTCATTGTCAACAATGTATCAAGTTGTGTTATAAAGCTCCAATAAGTAGTATATGTTTCATGATTTTCATGGTTTTTAGTAGTTGTTTATTGTAAATATTTCATCGATTTGTGTTATAAAGCTCCATAGGTAGTATGTTTTGATGGTCATAAGTGTCATCGAACACCGAGGACGATGTTCCCCCAAGGGGGAGGGGTTTGTAACAACCTTTGGTTGATTTTCCATGTAAATAAAATAAGACTAAGGTCATGGGACATGTATTCCAAGATGAATGGTGGGTAAACATTAAGTGGGCATCACTTGTGGCTTATTAATGGTTATGGAAATTGGAAAAGGAAATGGAAAAGGAAAAGGGACAATAAATGGCATTTGATTAAGGAAATAAAGGAAAATAGGAGAAAAGAAAGATGAAAAGACACAAATATGCATGCAGGGGAAATTTGAGAGGAAATTAAGGAAAATGAAGAAAAAGGGAAGGAAGAGACTTGACATCAATGATAAAAGACATCAGATAAACAATTCACATATTTTGACAATTTTTGGCTCAAAGCTTGTTCATTCTAGCTCTCTTAGACTCTTGCACATTTAGAGAATTCTTGGAGCATCCTAGCATTCACTTGGACTTGGAGAAAAGAAATTAAAGGACATGAAAAGTAATATTGAGTAGTGAGATAAGGTTGGATCAATAACTACAACTGGATTTCATTGCATGTAATAGGTTGCATGTGTAATTTCCTTGGTGAGAATTGGATGCACGGTACATGCATTTGGTTCTTTGGTCATTTCATTGTCATTGGCATGATATTTTCTTGGATTGACAGTGGTTTCATCCTTGCCTTTCCATTTCTTGGATAGATATGATGTATTGGGTTCTCTCTTTGATTAGCTTTGAATAGCTTACAAACTTGGATCCTGGTTGAGGTGTTCTTAGGAAAATTTCCAACGGTCAAGAGTGGAGATGGGATTTCTCTTGGAACTCCTAATGGATGGGTGGAGTTAAAAAATTCCTCTAGAGTTAGTTAAGGAATTCAAAGGCATCCAAGCTTGTTTTGATGTTAGTGATTTTTGAACCAGCTTAGGTGAAATCAATGTGGATGAGGGTTGAGGTGGTTTGGCCTTTAGAAGCGCTGGCTGGTTCTATTTTGGTTTAACCCATATGATCCCACATTCATGATTTCTATATGGCACGAGGGTGATTTGATGAAAAAAGATATTTGGTTTAGCCTAATCTATGGTCACGTGGTACGTGGAAGTCTGTGACTTGGTTGGCTTTTGAATATGAATATAAGTTATTTTTTATATGATTGATGAACACTAGTACTAGTTATTATTTTGATCTTATGACTGGTTTGTAACAGATTCTATGCTGGTTATATGATGGTTATGTGCATGGTTATGCTTAAATATTCCCTTGGAATCACTTCAAATTGAATTTTCAAACAAAATTTATGCAATTAAAACAAAAAATACACACCTTTTTCTTTCTTTTAGGAGATCAATCTAGAAATGGTTGTAACTCTATAATTTTGGCTCTCCAAAGTCTAAAATTTTGTCATGTGGCATCTCTATGATTCTTCTTTCCAACATCACAAGTTAGACCAAAATTGGATTCTTCAAGGTAACGTTATGCCAAATCTCCCACGATGACTTGATTATCAACTAGTTCAATAGAGTGAAATTGTATTGAGTTCCGCGTGTCCCTTTTTCAACCTTCAGCCCTGAAAATGATAAAACAAAACTAAAAAATGTCAGTGGAGGTGGCTGGTTGGTAAAGTCAGACTCGTAAAGACGGTGAGATCATGTGCTCAAGCTTGAGCGAGGGCGTTGACTAGTCGTGGGGATACTTGCCTGGGCCAAGCCCGCTCACCTTTTGGTATTTGGATGAAGCTCGCCTGGTCGGAGCGATAGAATAGGGTTTCAGAATGGTGCAGGTATTCCTTTCTAATGGAGGGCGCAAGAGGAGGGAGCTCGACTCCCTCCTACAAAGAAGCAGCAGCTGGTAGAGGCAAAACACCAACAATCAGCAGCAAAAGTTTTATGGATGGAAGGAACAAAGATAAGGAAAAGGAAACAAAAGGGAACAAGACCAAGGAAAATAGTAGCACAAAGGACACGGAGGAAGAAGACAAAAGTCAGGGTGCAAGAGACAAAAAACAAAAGGGACCCTGCAAACCTAAAGCAGAAATTACTCCTCGAATAATATTAAATGGCCCTACTCTACAGGCACACAGGGAACACATGGGAACCTACGCCATTATCTGTAAATTCATGGGACTCTGGCCCACTGAAAAATCTTTGCAGAGGTGGATCAAGTATCATTGGAAACCGAAAGGAAGCATTGACCTACATCTTGGGTCAAAAGGATTCTTCACACTAGTGTTCTCAAACATTGAAGACAAAGACAAAATATTTGAAGGAGGACCCTACTTTTATGCAGCAACCAGTCTTTATATGAGGCCTTGGAAGATGAAATTTGTTCCAGAGTAGGAAACCTTCACTTCAGTCCCTATTTGGGTAAGGCTCTATTCTCTACCTTTGGATTATTGGCAAGCAAAATTGCTAACTTCCATTAGCAGCAAATTAGGATGTTTCATCAAAACTTCTGAAGCCACAAGAAGGTGTAAATATACCTCCTTTGCTAGAATATGTGTGGAGATGGATCTATCAGGTGCTCTTTTGGAGGAAGTAATCTTGGAAGTTTTTGATGAAGAATGGGTGTAGGCAGTGGACTACGAGCATATCCCATTCAGATGCCGTAGATGCCATGAGCATGGACATTTGTTCAGAGAATTCCCTCTTGGTAAAACAAAGAATAAAAGAAAACCTGATACCTTGAAGGAGATTGATAGCTTTTAGAAAGTGACAAGTAAAGGGAAAGTGGGAAAAAAGGGGCCAAAGCAACAACACAACAAGGCGTAGAAGAACAGTCAGAGAAAGTTTCAAGTGCTGGAAGAGAATGAAGAAATCACGAGAGAAAACCAGTCTCAGACGACAGGTCCTAATGAAGAAGAAAAGGAAGAGGACAACAAACATTCTCAAGATACTGGTTATCCAAAAGATTCAATGACGATTGAAACATAAATGGAAATGGACCAGGAAATGACCCAAAGTGAGATAGATCTGGAGGATTAGGAACTACTAGAAATACTGGATAAGGAGAACCTGGATCTAGAAGGATTCTTGATGCAAGGAACCAAGGAATGAATAGATTCTCTGCCTCAAGAAGAATGCAACAGAATACAACAGTTGTTTTTATGGAAAGCTCAGGAAAAAGGAATGGAAAAAGGAAAAAACATTCACAAGTAAGAGCAATGAGGTGTGAAAACTATGAAAGCAACTCCAGGATTAGCGACTAGAAATATAGGAAAGAAGAGGGGAAGAAAAAAGAAAAATGAGCTCCTGATGGAGTGTGGAAAGCTAATGATAGGTTCAAGTAAGATGAAAGACTTAACAAGTTACTCCTTTACAAATCTTTAATTTGAAGTTCATATCTTGGAACATCAGAGGTTTAGGTAGTAAAAGAAGGTAAAGAATGCTAAGTAACAGAATGAAACTAACAATGCCAGACATTATCTTCATTCAGGAAACAAAATGATCTATTCATAAATTAAAACAAATCCAGAGAAAATGGCTTGACAGATTTGAGTTTTTAGAAGTTAAAACAGAGAACATAGCGGGAGGTATCCTAACTCTATGGAACCCATTAAAAGTTAGCATAATAGATGCGGAGGCATCTAGAAATTACCTTTCAATAAATTTTCAATCAGTTGGGGTATTAGTTACCTTCCTGGTCACTAACATTTATGGGCCTCAGAGAATAGATGAAAATCTTAGGTTTCTTGAATCGTTGGTTGATCTTAGAAGTAGACATGACGAAATTCCTTATATCATGGGAGGATATTTTAACATGATTAAATCTCTTTAGAAAAAAAAGGTGGTCCGAGACTGCTAAGTAAAGATTCAATAGCATTCCACAAAGGAGATGAAACTAGTGGACTATGAAACACACAATGGTCGTTTCACTTGGAATAATACAAAAGGAGGGGAGGCACAGGTCGCCTCCATATTAGACAGATTTTTGTTATTAGAGGAGCTTATGCTCACAAACAAAGAAATTACTACTAGTGTTCTCCCCTTTGGTGGCTCGGATCATTGGCCGATTCAATTAGAAATCAAAGGGATTGATTCTCCCAGGAATAGACCCTTCAGATTCGAGAATATGTGGCTCTCCCATCCAAATTTCATCAGCAATATAGAAAAATGGTGGTCCAAAGATTTGCATACACATGGCACTATAATGTTCCTCCTTCATAAAAGACTCAAGCACATAAAACTCAAGCTCAAAGAATGGAACAAGAAGGAGTTTCGCAAAATTTTTGTGGATTAAAAATCAGTGGAAATCAAACTCCAAGAACTCTATCAAGCACTGATCACGGATGGTTTTGATAAAGTCAAAAGTGACAAGCTGATAAATACCATCATGAATGGGAAACATTATGTAAACAAGAGGAAATCTTTTGGAAACAAAAGTATCGAGTTCAGTGGCTTAAAGAAGGTGAACATAACACCAGATTTTTCCATAGATCCACCATGGCCAATAGAGCTCACAATAGAATCTCTTTGATAATGAATGAAAATGGATAACTTCAGACCTCTCATAAAGGTATCGAAATAGTGTTGGTGCAGCATTTTAGAGGCATCACTGGGGAAAAACCTCTAAACAAAGAGCAATATATCAAGGAAATTACAAAAAATATCCCTAAGATGGTGTCTAGAGAGGAAAATTTTAACTTGAATAAACTAGTAACTGAAGATGAGGTAAGTGAAGTTATTAAACACATGCAGAAAAACAAATCTCTTGGACCAGATGGCTTCAATGTAGACTTTTTTAAGGCATTCTGGAACATTGGCAAACGAGATATCCTGAATGTGGTAGAGCATTCCAAAAGAAATAGGACTATTCTGAAAGCCCTCAATACCTCCTTCATCTCCCTTATTCCCAAACAGGATTCAGCCCTAACTGCTGATAAGTTTAGACCCATTGCTTAATGCAATGTGGTTTATAACATTATATCCAAGGCGCTGGCCAGTAGACTCAAACCGATATTCCCTTCTTTAATTTCAAGGGAACAATAGGGTTATGTGGAAGGTATACAGATCCTAAACAACATTATTCAAGCTCATGAAGTAGTTCATACACTTACCAGTAAGAAACAGGCTGGTATGATCATGCAATTAGACATTGCCAAAGCATATGACAAGGTGAACTGGATTTATGTCAAGAAGGTCCTTTCTGCGTTTGGGTTCGATCACAACTAGATCAGATGGGTTATGGTTGTGGTTACTTCCTCTAGCTTTTCAATTTTAGTGAATGATTCACCCTCAGGTATCTTCACTCCTTCTAGAGGTCTAAGGCAGGGAGACCCTCTCTCTCCCTTTCTCTTCATCATCATGATGGAAGGTTTGGGCAAGTCCATTAAATGAGCCAAGGTTGTGGGAATAATTAAGGGCCTTCGGTTAACAGAGAATGGTCAATCAGTGAATCACCAACAATTTTTGGACGACACTATACTGCAAGGTATTCCTACAGTCAAAGAAGCCTTGGCTTACAAAAAATTTCTATTTAACGTTGCCTTGGCGTCAGGTATGGAAGTTAATCCATCCAAATCTAAAATATTTTTCTTCAATACTAACATTTCCATTCAGAGAAATATCTCCAGAATTTTGGGCTTCTAGAGGGATTCCCTTCCTTCAAAATATTTGGGAATTCCGCTCACAGCTAGGCCGCTGCACAAAAGTATTTTGGAACCGGTGCTCAACAAGATGCAAGACAAAGTTAAAAAATGGACTATTGGATCATTGAACCTTGCTAGTAGGTTGATCTGGTCAAGGTCGTTCTATAATCTATCCCTGTGTTCTTTTTATCAACCCTCCCAGCCCCCAAAGGAGTTTTGCAGCAATTCAACAATATTCAGAGAGATTTCCTTTGGGGAAAAGAGGAAACCAGGAAGAAATGGGCTCTGGTTTATTGGGAAGAAATCTGCAAACCCAAGAGTCATGGGGGCCTAGGCTTAAATGATCTGGAGATTCTAAGTAAAGTTTTGGGAGCCAAGCTCTGGTGGAGATGGGTTAAGGAACCTGAAGCTCAATGGGCCATGACCTGGAAATATGCAAGCTCCTGGAAAAAAAAAATCTTATAAGAATTTTGGGGAACATAAAAGGATCCTACATCCGAAATAAAGCCTGGGATAACAGAAGCCTAGTTCAAGACAACAGTTTCTGGGAGATCAGGGAAGGAGATCTAGCTCTCTTCTGGGAAGATAAATGGCAAAAACAACCAATCTTATTAAAAGAGGATTTCATGTGCCTCAAGCAAGAAACTGACTCCCAAGGATTAACCAAATTTAAAGATTTTTGGACTCTTCCTCATGACACTGGTAAATGGAGAAACCGGAGAATAATAGACTGCAGAGATGAGAGTCCTATAAAAACAAAAACAGAGGCACTAATGGGCATTTTAAAATAAAGGAAAATCTTGGTATAAAAGGGACAGGATCAGTTAAGATGGGGCCTCAATAAAGAAGGCACCTTTAATCTTAGGGAAACAAAGAGGATAATCTTGAATCTTGATTCCTGCATTCCGAACAATTCCTGGCAACAACTTTGGAGCTAGCAAGGATGGATGAAGATCAAGCTATTCATGTCGTTAGTCCATCACAAGAAAATCTTAACTTGGGACAATATTAGAAAAAGGGGAATTATTGGGCCCTCTAGATGTCAGCTATGTGAAGCCCAAGAGGAAATAATGGAACACATTCTCAACAGCTGCACATTCACCACCTGGTTGTGGGATTCCTTTGCCACAATTTTCCAACAGACAGATGAAGATAAAGACAGTGTTATTAACACCCTAAACAAGTGGAGAAGGAACTTCTCAGAAAATGAGCTCCTTAATTTGACTTGGGCCTTCACGCCAAGCTTCATTATCTGGAATGCCTAGAAAGAAAGGAATAAAATAATTTTCAAGGGTGAACAAACTGCCCCTCTTCATCTGTTGGGCTTGATCCTGAAGCAAATTAAGGAGACAGTTAGCACCACTATCCACAATTTTCTCAAGAATCCTCCTACTAATTATGAGTTGAAAACTCTCATACAACTGGGTTTACATGAGCTCATTCCCCAAGATCAGTTTAGAAAGGAAAAAGATATGGATACCGAGAAGAATTTCTATCATCCTCCACTGAAAGGTTATCTAAAATGTAATATTGATGGTGCTTCAAAAGGCAACCCTAGAACAATAGGTTATGGAGGTCTTTTAAGAGATGAAGATGGAAACATCATCTTTGTTTTCCATTGACATTTAGGGATAACCACCAACAATATGGATGAATTAATGGCTTTGGAACATTATTTAGAGCTTCTGAAACTGACATATTGTTCCAATGTCATTGTTGAAGCAGATTCAGAGATCTCTATCAATGAGGTCAAGAGAATCAATTGTGGAACAACGCCAGAGAAGGTATCGAAACACTGGAGACTAATTCAGGTGTATTAGAGAATTCAAAATCATCTTCTGAGTCTTCGAACTGTAAGTTTTAATCATGTTTGAAGAAAATCTAATAAGCCCGCGGATACTCTAGCCAATCAAGGTGTGAAAAATTCAAAGTATAGAACTGAGCTGATGTGGCAGGAGATACATCAGAGCAGTTTCAAAGCTCTCTGCAATGAACAAGCAGCAGTGGACATAGAGATTTTCAATTACTGGGAAAGAGTAAATAGTTAAGAATGAAGGTTTCTATGCACGTTCATTTGCGGTACTTCAGTTGGTTCCTGGATGAAGGGCATGCTCAAACCAGTCACTCTTCACTGGGGAGTGAGTTGCCCTATCTCCTTACTTCTTCGATTTGCAGCACTGAGTCCTTTTCTCAGTCCGTAACAGTCTCAGAAACTTGTTCCGAGGTGTTTTCACATGAGCAGAATGGTTGGTTCTTTCGGAAGGCGAACATTTTCTTTCATTTCGCTTATGGGGGGGAATACCAGACACATAGTGGTTTCTGGTTGCTCGTTGGGCTTCAAAGTTGAAAGTGGTATAGGAATTGTGGGAGTGATTCCAATGGGCTCCTGACGCATGGCAAGGGATGGTCAGAAATACCACCTCCCATCGCACCCTATCCTTTGTGCAGATAAACATTGCGATAGTGTTCCGTGCTGTTCGATTTTGCTATGGGAGTCAGCGGTTGGATTTGGGGGTGCAGCTTGGTGGGGCGTACAATACTTTCACACCTTGCGAAACCTTGTAATAGGAGTTTTCGGTGTATTCCTTTCGGTCTAACTTCCTTTTATCCATCCTAGGAATTAATTTTTGTAAGGTTAACTTTTCCCTTGTTGAGGGGAAGATCATTTCAAATCAGAATGAATGGATTTCTTGGGTCATTAAAGCATAATTGCTTTTTGTAAATGTTGTAACTATATTTTTTTGGATATTGAAATAGAAGGGCAGTCTCTTGCCTCAGCAAAAAAAGATAAAACAAAACTACAGTCCATTTACTTTCAACCACATTTTACGAAATTCAAATCCAATGCTTGGAGAGAAAGTTATGACGATTTTCCCTAGGTCTCTTGTTTGAGATTAAATTTTAGAGCCTACAAAAACCCAAACTTCCTTGGATCATATCTCCGAAAGTATATTGAACCAAGATCCAAATTTCATACATGAAGTTGAACAATATTTCTGATCCACGTGGTTTAAATTTCAACTTCTGAAGCCTCATAGAAAAAAATGATAACGAAAATTCCAAGATTTCCTCTTTGAAGAAGCGAAACCCTAGAATCCGAAGCTCTGATACCAATTATTATGCAACCAACTCACAAAATAGAAGAAATGATAGATCAACGACTTGAAAATTATCCTCTTAGAGAAGGAAATCTCCTTTATATTAATTAAAGTAACAATTATAGGATGATACAAATGAAGAAACCTCCTTTATATATATAGAAGTCTAAGGGGTCACAATATAATCAAAGCCTACATAACAATAATAATGTAAGGGCACAACAATAACAATAATGGGCTTCTATGGGGCACAACAATAAAAATATGGGGGATACTTAACAATAACAATAAGAGGAATACACTATTATTATAGGAACCTAAAAATATTAGATTGAGGAGGCATGCCATGAATGGTTTACTTATCCATCTCTTTCCCAAATAATCAAAAGGTTACAAGGGAATCCTAAACCCCAGTCGGTCATACATAGGAGGAAGATATTATTTGATATAACGATCATGTGATTTTATCCCCTCACTCCACACTTAAACCCAACATTTTAGTGGAGCTACACTCCTCACCTATTGTAGACTATTCCATGTTTTAAAAAGGTTATTCTCATGCATGCCACTGCTTATGTTGTGCCGGGATGAAATAGGACATTCTTGGACTTCATTACATGTCTCCCTAAATAAAAAAAAAAGTAAGTTATCATGGTGGCAGTTGATTGTCTCTCCAAATACACCCATTTTTGTGCCCTGCCACACCCATTCACTCTGACATTAATGGATCAAGTATTCATCAATCAAATTCTAAAACTGTGTGGCATGCCTACTTCTATTGTGTCTGATCAAGATCCCACCTTCACTAGCAAATTTTGGCAAGATCTATTCAAGCTACATGGCACGTAGCTCCAAATGAGTACAAAAATCACCCTCACCCCCAAACATATGGCCAAACAAATGTTTGGAGATGTACCTGAGGTTCTTTTCTTCGGAAAAACAACATCAATGGGCACAATGGTTACCTTTAGAAAAATGGTGGTATAATACTAATTATCATGAAGAAACCAAGATGACACCATATTAGGTGGTGTATGGCCAACTCCCACCTTCACCAACTTATTATCTTCCAAAATATTCCAAGCTGTAGAGTAGTGGATCAGCCATTGCACCACCACTCTCACTCTTTTGAATATCCATAAAGCTCAAAACTGAATGAAGTAACATGTTGACCAACATTACTCTGAAAGGTATTTTAAAGTGGGTGACCAAGTGTTTCTTTGACTCCAACCTTATAAGTAGACATCTCTTAAAGGAAAGGGCTTCCAAAAGTTAACTCAAAAATTTGATGGGCCTTATATGGTGATTCAACGTATTGGCTCAATCACCTACAAATCGGCCTAGATAGCCACTTCACAAGTCCACCCAATCTTCCATCTCCCTTACCTCAAGAAAGTAGCGGGACAAAATTGCAAGGTTTAAACCATACTTCCTTAATTGGATGAGGAAGGTTCTCTCAGGATTTGACCAGAACTAGCACTGGATTCATAGGAAATTCATATTCAGTTGCACTATCAAGGAATTACTTATTTAGTGGAAACACACCTTACCAAAATATGTGACATAGTTATCGACAACTATTCTCCAACAATTTCCGTAGCTCCAACCTTGAGTACAAGGTTACTTCTAAAGGGGGAGGGCATGTTAGGGTGTGAGCCTAACCCATTTATTAATGTAATAGGCCCAAAGGTCCCTGTGAGATACATGATTCATTAGTTTCCTAAATAAAGCTCATAAGCAGTTAACCACATTAGTGATGATAATAAGTCATTGACCCGCATTATAAAAAGCAGACCAAAATTAGATAGTTTAGTTAAGGATGATGAATAAACGGGTCATATATAATAAACAAAGTGGTCAACTCACATTATGGAAGTGACCATGAGTAGTTATGGTTTTGGATCTCATGAAACTATATAGTCAAAGATAACAAGGGAAGTCTTGTCAATTATTTTGTATTTAAGTTCTGCTTTTCTAGAAGTTTCCCCCTCGAAGAGACAAGTGAATGCTATATTCTTCTACTCATAATAAATATCTTCATCTTATCTCATTTATGGCATTATTTATCTGATATTTTCTTGCATTTTGATGTTATCTACCGGTCAAGAGCGTTATAAAAGATTGGGGGAGGGTGTGGTTGTCCCACCTCATGCAACCATACATGTTAACTTGTATTCATTCCCTTCATAATAATATGGAAACTTGTTCTCTATCAACGACCTCCTAGTTGGGTTACCTCGACTCCATATTCTTCTATTGTGCCTATGACATTCCCCCATCGCTGGTGGGATATTTCCACCGCAACACATGCTTTGTGGAGGTTAATTCTAACTGTCATGGCCCCACAATATGTAGTTATTTTGGTGATTCGACTTTAGTTTAGGGGAAAGGTATATCCTATGTCCATGGTTATGAGAGTTTCATATTACATGGTGGTCCCGCCTTTCAGGACGTTGGCCCTCAATGCATGCATCTAGTGCCAAATATCCATGAGAGGAGTAGGAAAATGGTGGATGAGGAGGTAACCCATATAATTTTGGTGGCTACTACGATGGAAACTCAAGTAGGGGAGGGTAATGACTAACAAAGGTGATTCCTCAACATAAAGCATTTACAAGCTCCGTAAAATGACCATTACTCGATAATTTTTTCTAAGTCCAACCTATACAAACCTTCAACACTTTTAGTTTGACAGCTTTTATATAGTGGATGTTGGTTCATATTCTTTATAGTCCCTTGCTTGTGTACAATGGTGTTGGCATTTTTTGTTTCTTGTGGCTGTCGAATTGTACTGAGAGTTTCTCCATCTTTGTTAATTTTTTGTCTCATCTCACTTGAATCCACTCTAGACCTACTTGGAAGCTAAGTATTTACTACGAAACCTTGTTAATTCATATTTTGTATTATTGTATTATTGGTTTCTTTGTTTTCTAGTGGTCATCATCACTCTGGGTTGTTCTGAACTAGCACACCATGCCTTTCCATAGGATGCATTATTGTTGGGGGTCTGGTGGCAAAGGCCCTCAAGGTCGACTACAACCTCAATCCCAAGCACAGAATGTTGTATCTATTTTCCATTCCACAACCCCTCTGAAAATCCAAGAGGAAGTATATCAACTAGAAGCCTTGACCACTAAAAACCTCCAAGCTTACTCTGATTTGGAAATCCAGGAAGAAGTAGCCAATTGGGTTCTAGATCCTAGGGATAGCAGGGGAAGAAAGAGCCAATATCTTAACTCTCATATTCTCAACTGGAAAATGAAGACACTTCTGGGTAGGGTCTTGAAGGAATATTATGAGGACTACAAAAACATCATCCTTTTTTTTAATAAAATTTAGCAGGTTCAATGCCACCATTTCTCTTGTTGTGTCGGTCTCGATGCTCAGCTAGCTCACATAGAAGGCCATCTACAATGTGGTTTGAAACCTCCAACCATAGGAGGTACAAATGCCCAAGATTAGACCTGACTCACTTCATAAAATACTTGATTTCTTTACAGCCTTTTGACTTATGTTTTTTTACTTTTAGTAGTTAAGCTTATTTCAATATATAAATTTAGTAGTAAAATTGCATTTCAAAATAAAAGATAAATTATTGTAAAATAGTGTTAAGAAAGGTGGTCTATGTTGTCTACTATTTTGATATTGATAGTGAGAATTTATAGGACTTTATGGAAGAAGCAAGTTGTGTAGGCCTGACACTAGCATGATTAATTCTCATCCTTATTCTATATAGAGGTAATAATGGTTTTTATAGTTATTTGTGTATTAGTGTTAGAATGTTTATAAATTAAACAAAATAAAGGTAATAGTGATTAAAATAAAATTAATCAAAAGCTAGTTGATATTATATTATTAAATAAAGAATTAATAAAACAATATAAATTTTTCAAATTTTGGTTTTTGGAAAAAATGAAGTTTTACCTAGTTATCTCAATGATTTTTTATGAATGTGTAGTTTGAGACCGTAATATATCTATAAAAAATAGAAGAAAATGAATTAAATTTAAAAGTGATTTATAATAAATGGCCCTGATTTAAAATAATTTATATTGATTTTTAAAATCAAAGAGATCACTTTTTAAATATATATATAAAATAATTTAAGTTAGAATTTTTACATTGATAATAATGTTATGCTTAGATAAATAATGTATAAATACAAATAATTAAAATGAAAAATAAGGAATTTCATAGCATTTATTTAAACATTAATAAAATTATTCAAAATTAAAATACCTTGAAGTGAAGATGTACTAAATTGTGGAGAGAATGTTCTACACAATTTTAATAATATTGAAAGAATTATCATAATTAAACTTATAAATTGAATTATGATAATTAAAATTATAAATTTAATGTAAACAATATGTAAAATGAAAATAACAAAAAATTGTATTACTATTAAAAAACATATATATACCCAAAATTAAAAGATCAAAATTACTTGGCTATTATTATTAGTTTAAAAAAGAGAAGAAAAGAATTAATTTAATAAGAACAAATTTCCATGAGTCTTATTCAATATACCTACAACACCCTATATAAATATGTGAATATGAATGCAAAGATAAAACTGACTATTATTATTAGTTTAAAAAATAAAAGAAAATAATTAATTTAATAAGAACAAATTTCCATGAGTCTTATTCAATATTACCTACAACACCTTATATAAATATGTGAAGATGAATACAAAGATAAAACTGAATTTCTCTTGAAGTGATTGGTCTCAATTAAAATTATATTAACTTGCATTTTTTTGCAATAAAATCTAACTCATAACACATAATTTATTAGGACATATAAATCAAATGAAATTAAAAACATTCATTTTCAATTACATTATGAAAATGATCTCTATAAAAATTCTAATTTATTAGTTTAAATTTATAAAGTTTGATTAAACAAAATATTCTCATTAAATAATAGTAATCTTAAGCATAAATGTATGATGATATTTTAAGAAGACCTTTCATCTTGATGACAGTTCTTGGTTTATATTCAAAAAGTTGATTAAAAATGTTAAGTGTGAATAAAACTCGAGAAGTTATTTCTTCAAATTTTGACCACCATAAAAACTTGCAAACAAGACCTTTCCAATTAGTAATCCTTAACATGGTTTAAGTTTTAGGATTTTGATTTCATGTGATTTCTTATGCTTTTAAAAAATATTGAAATTCACTAAAATTACATTGTAATGCCCTAAAACTCTTTTTTCTAAATTGTTATAAACTATTATTTGAATTTAGGAACCTAAATGGGCGGACATTGTAATAAATATTGCAAATGTTTTTATTTCAATAATAATGAATAAACAGATAATATTTATGAGAGTTGTTAATAAGTATGGATTGTTATTTTATAGAAGGAATTTCACTTTATTGATGATAAATTTTGAAAGACAAATGGCAAGCCTAAGAACTCCAATTCTTAAGAAAAATGATATTTGAATGGGGGACAAACAACATATTTTAAGGGCCACCTAGCACATAATGGATATGTCTTGATGGTATAACAAGACCTAGGAATTAAGTAACTAATAGTGAGAGGCTTTTCTACATGTTATGAGTTCGGGAGGGGTTAAGTTGAGTGCATAATAAAGTAAGGTAAAAAATAGAAGAAGTCTCAAGTTGAGGGAGTATAGGAAGATGTGCTTGGCTGAGACTGTATTAAGAGATTCCACCATCTAATTGTGAACGAGAGAAATTTGTGGAGTGAAAATAGTCAAGCTTGAGCGAGTCACTTCTACAAAATCACAACCCTTGTTTGAGGGTGCCTTTGTAAAGAGGTTTAGCTTATTGATCAATTATGAACATGTGTAACATCCCTTATCAATCTGTATCTCCCATCCGATTACAAGTTCATCTAATATCTAATGCATGCGTTTTAACAATAGAAGTTAATATGTAGCATTGATGTTCGTGTAAAATATTTGGGATCATGTACTAGGTCATTAGGAATTGTTATTTCGTTATCACCAATATTTCATATAATATAGTTTAAATATATTGTTGTAACAACTATTATTTTTCAAGATGAAAAATGAATATCTTGCAGGTTGATTGCTAGAAATATTACCATTATAGATGGAATATAATGCTATGAATGTTATTTTTTATTTGGATGAAAATTGAATATAACTTTCATTTTGGCTATCAAAAAATTTATCATTACGGGAAAGGATTAATATTCCTTTGAAACTTCATGACAAGGTTAACACACACTATTGTGTTGAAAAGTCCTTTAATAATTGTAGAATAATCAAACTATTAACTATTAGAGTAACACAATCAAATCAATAAAAGGAAAAGGTCAAAACAGAGTATACATCATTGGGAAGAGGATTTACCTCTTATACCCAAGGGAATGCCCAGAAAGGAAGGAGGGGGATTGATGTGAAGGTTGTAACCCTCCAAGTATTCCCTTCCCTACTGTCCAAAAATATTATCATTAGGTTAGAGTTTGATGCCAAGGGGGAAGATATGAGGATGATTTTACAATGTTCTCATTAAGCCTCTAGGGACAATTTTTAAACTAATATTTATCCTAGTGGAAACCTTCGGCTTCAAAGGAACCACATGGGTTCAAAAATCTCGAGGCCCCATTTTGGGTCAGTCCTATATGGGCTCTTTCCTTCTTCTATATCGTATTCCTTCTGATACAATAAGAAAAAATAAGGGAGGTACCACTACCTACCTCAAATAAAAAGAGTATTGTGCCTAGATATGAGACCATTAAACCCAATGCAAGGTGGGGTAGTAGGGAAGGAAGCCATAACATAAAATTGACTTATATATATGACCTAAATAAGAAAGGTAAGGGACTGGTCATAAACAAGAAAAAAATGGAATTACAATATCACCTATAGGAAATCGAGACCCTGAAGAGCGTCTGAGCATGCTCGGTAAATTATGCAAGGCACAAACCCAAGGAAAGAGATCCCTTATAAGAGTGGACTACTCTAGGCCATGTTCTATCGACTGATAGTGAGAAATGGTAGCGAGGGAAAACAAAGTGCAACTAAACTCTCAAAACCAAACAAAAGTAAAATTACCTAAAATGTTTGACTAAGACTCAAGCTATGATGGAGAATGGAAACAATGTGATACGAAAAATAAATTAGGATCAAGGTTGTCTAAAGACCAACCCACAAATTATCCACAGTAGAAAAATACCAAAACTCGCGAAGAGAAAACCCCAAATTCAAGAGTATTAATGTCAATCGAGTTATACACACCACATCAGAAACTTCATATATTTAGAGCACCATGCATAGATTTTACAGTAAAAATTGCTAAACCATAGGGTTATGGGTTAATACCCATAACCTATCATAGCAAAGAATTTTCAAAAGGAAAAAAACCAATAAATAAAATACCCAGAGAGATATTAAATATCAATGTCTTTCCATTAAAACATGAGAGGAAATTGTTCAAATAATGTTACAGATAATGGGGTTCCTAGGGTCTTAACCCTCTCCCAAATATTACAACCATGACTTGTAGCAGACTTTTAACAATGATAAGAAAAACTAGTGACTACTAGAAAGAAGCCATATGTAGCCAACACGAATTATAACCATGGAAGGAGATGAGTAAGAAAAGTCGGGTAGCTATGTTCATTATCGTGTTGAGTGTAAGGAATGTGAGAGAGGGGTTTGTCCAGAGGATAAATTACCTCCTCTCCTTAGCCTAAAATGAAGCATCCCTAGGCTCCCTCTTTGGAATAGTAATCATCTTGTCTAACCATAGCAAGTAAAATTCAGTGTCTTGAAAGATAAGTTATGAAATCATAAAACATAGGTATCATAGTTGAATTGAGTAATCTTGAGTCAAGCATTCGAGCTGCTCTCACCCCAAAGTTAATGACACTATGAATAATGTGGTTTGGATATTCAAATCAAACCCTCGTGTAGTGTATGAGGCATGACTAGAGATACATGTCAGATCTAAGTTTACTAAAACTAGAGATACATGTTAGATCTAACTTTACTAAAAGAAAACACACAAGAAGGAATTAATATTTCAAAAAAAAAAAATTAAGAGCATTTATAGAGGAATATCATAAGGTAACCTAAGAGATGTTACATACACTTAAATGGTTAGGATTTAGAAATGTAAAATAGAAATTTATGATAAAATTTAGTATTATTTATATTCTTATGATTATTATATGATTAAATATGAAAATAATATCTGTAATAAGATAAAATTTTATTTATCATGAACTTATAATTAATTTTGAATAATAATAAATTATAAATGATATGCATATTGACTTTGATTGATTATATTAAAGGAGATTTTTAAATGGTTAACCAATATTTTATTATATTTATTTATAAAAGGACTTTTAAATTATGAAAATTAAAATCAATATATTAAAGGTATAGGAGTTTATATATGAAGTAGTGTGGATTTATAAGTACTATGGGAATTTAATAAAAATAACCGCTTATTGGAAGGATGTAATAGGGAATATTTTATTTAAAGATATATTAGGAAGATGTTTAACATGCTTTAGGAAAGAATTATAAGTGGGCCTAATAGTAAAGAGCATGTATTTGTTTCTTTGTGGTCATAGATTCAATTCTATAGGAGTAAGTATATATATACCTCAATAAACATTAACAATCAAATCATCTTAATAAGTTAAATCTCATATCCCACAAACAAACAATGTGATCTACTACATACTTATATTCATATGTGAATATTATTTATAATAATCTCTATCCACTACCTTAATAAATTATAGATTTATATTTCTTAATATGAAATGACTGAAATTTATAAAAAAATAATATTAACAAAGTTCAAAATAATATTAACAAAGTTCAATCGCTAATATTATTATTTTTACATTTAAAGTATTTCAAGATAGCAGATAAAAATGATATGAATTTGAATTTGAATTTAAAAATTATTTAACTGTTATATATTTTATTGTCTATATTTATTTATTTATAAGTTAGTAAATTTAAATTAGAAGGCTTTAGTAGTCAAATCATTAGGTGGGCCCATTTTCCCATAAACAAATCATTGGACCATAAGTTGGGCCTTTCTCATGGAATCAATTCATTGGACACAAACCCACAATCAATTCATTGGGTTGAAAGGTTCAATTCGAAGGTCTTAGAATTTGCTTGCCTCCTGTGATTAAGACCGTGGTTTGTTCTCCCATCCACCGAGGGTCAATTTCAAATTTCAATGGACATCTTTGTTTCATTGTGACTAGGGTTTGTTTTCTCACCTACCGAGATTCAATTCCAAGAGAGATGTTTGGCCCATTATGATAAGACTAGAAGAGGAGATGATGACATTTATCCAGATTTTTCTTTTTCTTTATTTTTCTTTTATATTAATTCAAATTTCCTATTATATTTATTGAGTTTTTTCCCTTATTAGTTTTTTTTTGTTTTCCCCTCCACCCAGGTTTAATTCCAACAAACATGTTTGGCTCTTTGCGATAAGGCTCCAATTCCATTAAACATGTTTGCTCGTTGGGATAAGGCTCCAATTCCGATAAACATGTTTGACCCATTGCTATAAGGCTCCAATTTCAATAAACATGTTTAGCCCGTTGTGATAAAGCTCCAATTCCAAAAAACATGTTCGGCCGATTGTAATAATGCTCCAAGAGTGAATTATGCCGTAGTCTAATTAGTCGGAGGAAGTGCCCGGAAAGTTATTGAAATTCCAGTCATATTTAGAGAAAATTTGGCAAGGATTTTTGTAAATCCAAGTTACAATTGTTAAATTTCAAAATTTTAGGTGTTTTACACGTGTTTCTATAAGATTTTTTGAAATTTTTTTGCCTAGATTCCGGCAGCTTTTGGCCATCGAGGCAATTCCTCCGCCTCGGTAAACGACTCCGTAAATTATTAACACTCCAAGAGAAAATTATTACCTTTGCAAAATTACTCCAATAAGGCTCCAATTCCAATAAACATATTTGGCCCGTTGCCACAAGGCTCCAATTCCAATAAATATGTTTAGCCCGTTATGATAAAGCTCCAATTCCAAAAAACATGTTTAACTAATTGTAATAATGCTCCAAAAGTAAATTATTACCTTTGCAAAATTACTCCAACAAATTACCCATTCACTACCATAATTCCCACTACATTTAATGTCTTCTTTTATACAAATTCAAATTTTTTACTAAATTTAGCTTTATTTTTTATTTTATTTTATCTTTACCAAATCCCTCCTTTTTCCCCTAAATACCATATTCAAATTTTCGTATTGACTAACTAAACTGAATTTATCTCGTTCTCATTATTGAACCATGGGAGAAACACGCTCAGCATTAACTATCATCTCTGCCGGTATAAAAAGTGATCAATATTTGTTATTTTTTATTTATTTATTTATTTATTTTTTTTAAGAAAAAAATGACATTTATCTAAACCCTATTGTATTGTCATTTTATGTACAAATATTTTGGAAAAAGTCAGAAGAATGTTCATATATGTATATTAATAGCTTTAGAGGTCACCCCATCTATTCCTGAAATGTGTTGGGTTGTAGCTTCGTAGTTGTCTTAAACAAATTGTAAGCATCCCTGCTCATTTCAGGAAAAATGTGTGAAAAGAAGAGTCACTACAAATCTTGTAAAGACTAGTCAATAATATGTAATAAGAGAGATATTTTTAGATTTTCCACTTGAATCTATTTCTTTTCCATTTCATTACTGAGAGAGGTTTTGACCCAAGAAAAAGACTACCCTTATACCACAAAAAGAAGGGTTAGCTTGACAAGGACCATAAAAAAACCAAGGAAAGGTTATGTCAATGGAAGCATACATACTAAGCAATGTAAATTGATATTTTATTACTCTTATTTCATTTTGTATTTAAAGTTTTTTATTTCATAATATTTATTCTTGTAAATAGTTGGAGAAATGTGTTGCTTTATCACTTGGGAAACTAAAGTAGTGATGAAACCATAGTCTTGGATACCAATTTGGTTATTTGATATTGTTATTTTAGACATCTCCTTTCAGTTTTATGGATTTTGAAAAAAATGGTATTTATCTAAATGTTGTTGTATTGACATTTTATGTACAAATATTTTGGAAAAAGGCAAACCAATGTTCATATATGTATATCAATAGTCTAGGTCACCCCATCTATGGTCCTTCATATACTAAATATACTAAATGTGTTGGGTTGTAGCTTCATGGCCCTCTTAAACAAACTGTAAGCATTCCTGCTCATTTCACGAAAACTGTGTGAAAAGAAGAGTCGCTAGAAATCTTGTAAAGACTAGAGAAAAATGTGTGAATAGAAGAGTCACTAGAAATCTTGTAAATATTAGTCAATAATCTGTAATAAGAGAGATACTTTTAGATTTTGCACTTGAATATGTTTCTTTTCCATTTCATTACCAAGAGAGTCACCAAAAACGTGATTTTTTTTTGTTTCTTTGCTACCTCAAGGATTTTCCATAGTCCCAAGAATGCAACCTTGTTTTTGGTGGCCCTGTCATGAGCATATCTAACCTAGATGATGTGGTTTTGAGCCAAGAAAAGGACTACCCCTATACCAGAAAAAGAATGGTTAGCTTGATAAGGACCATAAAAAAATCAAGGAAATGTATGTCAATGGAGGCATTGTGTCTCCCTCTCTCTCTCTCTACCCTCCATATCTATCTCCCTCTCCTCTCTCCCTCACTCTCTCTTCATATTTCCTTTGTTCTCTCTCTCTCTCTCTCTCTCTTACAAATTTGTCACTGTTCCCCTCCCTCTTGCCTCCCCCTCTCTCCCCTTCACTTGTTGTCACCACTTGGATCCTTGGTTCTTAATAATGTTATTTATATTATATAAATTCACATCTTTAAATATGAAAGTGTTCGGATTTTCAATTTTATTAAAACCTTAATTTAATTTCTATGGGAATATTTTTATTAGTAGAGAGGATAGAGGATTTAGATATATCTCAAAAGTAATTATAACATTCTTCCTTTTAGCTTCAATTAAAAATAATTTTATCATGAAATAAGCTATGATTTTTTTGCATGTGGTATTGATAAGCCATGGCATTAGTCCATGCTCTTATAACGAAGCATATTACCAAGTTCATAATATCAATGACAAAGTGGGGCGAATATACATGATTAAGAATCTTGTCATATTGTTATAAAATATTTCGATTGTGAAATAAGTTATGTTTTTTGGGCAATGTGGTATTGATAATCCATGGTATTGGCCCATGGTGTTGTAACAAAGTCTATTTACAAGTTAATAATATCCATGGTAAAGTGGGGGTGAATATCCATGGTTAGGAATATTTTCATATTTTTCTAAAATATTTTGATTGTGAAATAAGTTATGTTTTCTGGGCATGTGGTATTGGTAAGTCATGGTATTGGCCCATGGTGTTGTAACAAAACCTAATTAAAGTACAAGTTAATAATATCCACCATAAAATCGGGGTAAATATCCATAGTTAAGAATATTGTCATATTGTTATAAAATATTTTAGTTGTGAAATAGGTTATGGTTTTGGGACATCCAGTATTGATAAGCCATGGTATTGGCCGATGGTATTATAACAAAGCCTATTCACAAAATCAAAATATAACAAATTGAATTTTATTATTTTTATTACTTTGTTATTATTATTAATTGAACCAACATTTAAATATTTGCACGATATCACTTTTAACTGTTAAATTTTAATTTTTTTCTATTTTTTAATTTAGCCAACATTTAAATTTTTTACATACTTACATTACATCTTCACATCTACTCTATATTACATATATTACACAACATGCATAGTAATATATTACACATAAGTTTTTCTCGATCAACAATTCTTCATTAAATTCTTCTTAGAACCTACATAGGCTTCCTTACCAGGAATAAATAATTACCCTACATCTCATCTATCATATCAAGGCCTAGCTTCATCCTCAATATGCTAATCTAGATCTCCTTTGTTGCTTCATACACTTTCCTCAAACCTTACACAACTATGTATCTCATTCATAGAACTTGCAATATTACTCATGTATTTCTCTTTCTTACCTGAGAATCTCTCTCCCAATGTCTTGTTCCCTAACACATAATTGTGCTCTTGCTCACCATAAGCCTTGTTGACCCTCTTTTTTAACAATTGGCCCTCTAAGCACTCTTTGTTGTCAATAAATCTTCTCGGATCTCTTTGTTGTCAATGGGCCCTCTTGGTGTGAATAAGACCTCTTAGCCCTCCACAATCTCTCTCATCCCTCTCAGCCCAACCACAGGTCTCAAGCCTACTCAACCTTATCCTACATAAGATTCTCTATTTCCAACCACCTTTCATAGGCCCTCTTGGCTCTCAAGGGATATAAGGCTTACTCATATTTCTACACACCTTCAGATACTACAAAAATAAACACTCCCTCCTAGCAAGGAAAGGACTCTCCACCATCCCCAACGTATGCCTATAGAAAAAAACTTCATGTTCACTAGGGGCTTCATGATAATGTTTAGAATGTGCTAATATGTAGATATGTATAGAAACCTCACAACACCCTTATAGACCCCCACCTCTAATGAAGTGGTACTTGATCTCTATGTGTTTGGATTTGTCATGAAGCACTATACTCTTTATTATCAAAATGAATCATGGAGAGCCCCATCTTAAGATTAAATAAACCTATGAGAATTTTGCGAAGCCATATATCCTCACAATTCACAATAATTGTATCCATACACTTAACCTCCATTGAGATAAGTGTTATGGAGGTGTACTCACCCCATTATTTGACCTTCAGATCATGATCTTCATCCCTATCTAGTTTTACATAAGTTCATTAAGTTCTTGAAACTCACTAAAGGCCTCACCCTTGGGCTTCAGGAAGTATATCTATAACATACTCCACTAACAAAGTACCACCTATATATAAATGTATCAAACCCAACACACCTTTGGACCTACTCTTGTTTCTTGAAAAAGTATCCTTGGCATAATTTCCAAGCACACATCCCTTTCACACTTCATCCTACTCTACATTGAACTCCATAATATCAATGACCATCTCTAGTAACAATGGTAAAGTTCTAAAGTGAAAGTGACTCATCCTCCTATTCCATAGCTCAGATAGGTAGCCACTATCATAGGCCTAACAAGCACTTATCTACCTGTAAACTTAACCTCAAAACCCTTGTCCTCTATAGCCAATACATACATCACCTCATTCACCTCCATTGAACTCCTAGAATATAACTGAAAATGTATGGTTCCCTCTCCCTCTACAATGCCTTTACCATATTGGTGAAAATATTTGAAAATATTTTCATGTGATGAGATGCTCCACTACCCATGAACCACACCCCATGTGTAATGATGTGAAAATGGCAGGACACCAATGAGAAATCCTTCTCATTATTGGTGGCCAAATCGTTCATCTACGCAGATGCTCCAATATGTTCCTTTCCCTTTCCCTTATTCTTGTTTGAACATTGACTTGGAAAGTGCCTATATTTTTTATATGCAAAGCATTTCACTTTTCTCATGTCCCTATTCTTGTTAGCATGTGAAGTAGATCCTCCTTATGCATTTTATTTGGTCTTTTCCTTACCCTTCCTTGCTTAACTGGAATGTTTAAGGTTCTCCTCATCCCCACACTATTGTTTTTTTCTCGGAAATGACTCCTCTAAGGTTTTCTTTTGAGCGAAGTCATCCTATATTCTACCCAATAAACTAGTTTATTTTGTGCTAGAACATATATCAAAATGATAGCCTGTTTTTTGTAAAGCTACTCAAGGCTATCCTTACAAGCTCCTCATATGACATGCTACCCCAATAGCTCCAAGCTCATTTTGAACTTGTTGAATCCTAGTGAGATATGATGGCAATGTGCATGACTAGTCAAATAGGTATTCCTTAACTTTTCCATGAACACCATTTTTGGTTTTTGTTATCAATCTAGTACAAACTAATAGAAGCAATCCACATCTCATTGGAAATCTTATTCCTTGAAATGTGAGGGATGACATGATCCTTCATTGCATCCATGATGATGTGTTTGGCTTTCACATCCTTCAAATAATTAACGACCAATAATATAGCATATGTCAGGTGTAATGACCTTATAGAAACTCCTGTAGATTGTTATCCATGAGAATTAGGGCTATTCCCCACTTAAATTGACTAGAATTTGTTTCCCCTTTTTTATGGTCTTCATATCTCAACTTGGTAGAAGTATTTCTTCTAGATTAATCACTCAACCATAAATCCCTTAGTTAAAAATAAAATGTGTTAATGTAAATCCGTGTGCTATTGATTTCCCTCTTCACAAAGCTTAAAGTTTCTTTGATACCATGTTAAATTCCAAACACCATATTTAATCCATTTCACACGGGAATTATTTTATACCCAATTTTCTTTTAACTAGTATACCAATTTTCCAAATGGCTAATAATAAACATTGGTATTTTTACCTTCTTAAAATAAATTTATAGCAGACAATATTTAGAAAAATCAGTCACAAACAACACAGAAATCTTCCCAATCAAATTTTCCTTCACATTATTTTATCTAGAAATTTAGGTTACATGACCCACAAAGAAATACATAGCAATTGCAACAAATATTTGAACCTTTAAATGGCCCATTGGATTCTCATCCAAGAAATTTTTTGGCTTTCTTAGATAAATTCAACCCTAACAAAACTCAACTTCTACTTGTGAAATTTTTTGACCTTTGGTTGTACAACTTGCACACTTGGAAAACTTTCCCCTTAGCTAGAAGCTCAACCTCCTCCCTTTCTCCACGTGGCCTTGGTTGGAAACTCACCCTTACTCACAAATTTTGGCCTGGATATAAAACTTGGCCTCCTCGTTGAAGATCTTAAACCCTTTCTTTGAATTGTCATCCTCATCTCATTTCCCTTTCAAAAATCTCGTTTTGCACACTTTCTTCTTGTCTTCAATCACTCAAGCCTCTCACTCATCGAGAAATTTATTTTCTCAATCATAGTGTTATGTACTCATCCTTTATTAGGATCTCTTGTAATTTCTCATTGAGCCAAATTCCTAACCTCCAAAGTGGTAAAGGCTAGTATTAAAGACTGACCCACGTAGATCAATGGTGGAGATTAACTCTAAGTCACTTAAACAATTGAATTATTTATTATTAGAAAATTTAGCCCAATAATCGATATTAATCAATAGATTAAATTTGTTGCTTTCCTAAGTTAAAACTTGGGAACTAAATCATAATACTTGCTCCTCTCAAACAAGAAGTGAAAAGGGACTCTCTCCTACATGATAGACACTTACCCTCTGTTGAATAATTTCCAATGCAACAAACATCAACAACTTGTTCCTTTAAATAAGATGCCCCATTCCACCAAGGTTGCATGTCTAGTGCAATATCATGAACAGGGTCCAATAGATGGTCTTAGAACCCAAGCCAAAGAGAGCACTAATGGATGGAAGGGATAGATATTTAAAAAACCAGTGTTGGTTGTAAATTTGGAACCCAAAGCAAGAGACCAAGAATGATATGAGACTAGAAGGCTTATATTCAACATAGTGAATAGGTTACAGGGAATACAAATGGGATGCAATATTTTCATGTCAATAAGGTTTAGACATTAAAAAATAGCCCAAAGGAAAGACCTAGAGAGGAAGAGGTGAAGCATAAGTACCAATTCCCAATGGACAAGTAGGATAAAGAGGCAAACAAATAAGGAAAAAATATAAGAACATAATGTTTTAAAAAATAAGCCAAGAAAAGAACCTAAATGTGAGAAAATTGCAT